>BQMF02000612.1:0-218914 GCA_027922465.2 Turritopsis dohrnii | reverse complement strand
GCAACTCCTTAAAGACCCTCGTAAGGCCAAATCGGTCTTGAAGGAAAAGACCAACCTCATAGAACAAAACGACGAATTTTTGTTTGGAAAAAAATTCAGTGCACACATCATTGACACTGAAAAGTCTAGGAAGAGAACTCTGGAAGTTTTTGCAGATGTTGGCAGCCGAGCATCATCATACAACGGATTTAAAAAACCCTTTCGAGCAGGCCCTGCACAAAATAAAAACAAAAGTCCGGCAAGTGCGGGGCGATATTACTACTCCGGTTCCGCGAATAATCGAGGCAACAACAAGGGAAGACAAAATGGTGGCAGAAGATATTACTACAACTCATCAACAGGATCTGGTAAATATGACCTCTTACAACAAAAAGGAAATGGCACCTTCAT
This sequence comes from Turritopsis dohrnii, assembly GCA_027922465.2. Lineage (NCBI taxonomy): Eukaryota > Metazoa > Cnidaria > Hydrozoa > Anthoathecata > Oceaniidae > Turritopsis > Turritopsis dohrnii. The sequence goes on along the minus strand of BQMF02000612.1, from coordinate 218,524 downwards.
CCAACAGAGTTCCGAAACTGATTCCTGTATCAACACTAACAAATGTTCATCCACTTATAAGAAATTTATTTACAAAACAAATTCCAAATGTTCCTCTTGCAGGAAGATTAGTGCACTTCCTCAGAGCTTGGGAGAAATTAACTCGAGACCAAGAAATACTGGCAATAGTGAAGGGTTACAAAATCCCATTAATTCATCCTCCCACTCAAGAAAAAATACCAAACCCTGCACATATGACAAAAGATCAGTGTTTGTTAGTGGACCAGGAAATTCAGGAAATGTTGGAAAAAGGGGCCATCAGAAAAGTGGAACATACTCCAGGGGAATTTCTAAGCAATATATTCCTGGTAAAGAAAAAGGATGGCGGAAACCGCCCTGTAATAAATCTGAAAAAGTTGAATGGTTTTGTCCCATACGAGCACTTCAAAATGGAAGGTTTACATTGCTTGAAGTTCCTCCTGCAAAAGAACGACTACCTTTGCAAAATAGATCTCAAGGACGCTTATTTTTCTATTCCTCTCCAATCTCAGTCCCAAAAATATGTGAGATTTCTTTGGACAGGCAACCTTTACGAGTTTCTCTGTCTTTGCTTTGGCTTGGGACCAGCCCCCAGGATCTTTACAAAGCTTTTAAAGGTACCAATAGCATTGTTGAGACGAATAAATATTCGTTTGATCATATATCTGGACGATATCCTTCTCATGGGGAAAACATTGGAGGAAATTTACACTGCCAGGGACACAGTGATTTTTTTATTACAACACCTGGGTTTTGTGATCAACAAAAACAAATCACTCTTCGAACCAACGAGGCAGATAGAGTTTCTAGGCTTACACATAGACTCTCTAAAAATGACCCTATCCCTGACTCAAGAGAAGATGAAGAAAGTTCTGCAACAGTGTCAGGAGCTATACATATATCCAAAAACCTCAATCTTAACCTTGACAAAACTAATAGGAACCCTTTCCTCCACAGTTCAAGCTGTCTTACCAGCCCGGATAAATTTTCGTTACCTTCAGATGGATCAAATATCAGCTCTGAAAAAACAAGGGACGTACAAGGGGTCAGTGACATTAAGCAATTTAGCCAAGGAGGAACTCTTGTGGTGGGTAGAAAGCTTAAAAGTATGCAATGGGAGAAACATTCAGGTGCAGGAACCCAACATGATTATCCAAACCGATGCTTCCACAAAAGGCTGGGGGGGGCCTATTGCAAGGGGATAGCAACAGGAGGGAAGTGGTCCAAGAGGGAAAAAACCTACCACATCAATGTGCTGGAGCTTCTGGCTGTCAAATTTGCAATCTTGACCTTTACGAAAAATCTGTCCAATTTACACGTACATGTTCAAATAGACAACAAGACTGCTTTGTCATATCTATTAAAGATGGTAGGCACCACAACCAATTCCTTTTAGACATCAGCAAGTCAATTTGGCACTACCTACTATCTCACAAGATCACAATTACTGCAGAGTATCTGCAACAACCTTGGAACCAGATGTTAGGGTTTGCATTTCCTCCTTTCAGTTTAATAAGTCGAGTCCTAAACAAAGTACTGAGGGAGAAAGTAGAGAGTTTAATAATCGTAACACCTTTATGGCAAACCCAGCCATGGTACCCCCAACTGTTGCAGATGTCCATAGGAAAACCAATTATGTTGCCCTTAAAGGCAGACCTACTATTAAACCCCCAGGGAAACTACCATCCTCTAATAACGGCAGGATCATTACAACTAGCGGCCTGGAAGGTTTCAGGAATAGCTTGGAAAACGAAGGAATTTCAAGCCTTGCTGCCAAACTTATCTCTGAATCACGGAGATCAAGTTCCATTACAAATTACGAGTCGGCCTGGAGTAAGTGGTCTAGCTGGTGCTGTGGGAAAAAGGCTGATCCATTTCGAGCACCAGTAACTGATATTCTGAATTACCTGGCAGAAATTTTTCAGGAAGGCCTACAATATAGGACATTAAGTAATCATCGATCTACAATTTCGGCTTATCATGAATTTGTTGATGGTGTTCCAGTAGGTAAACATCCAAAAGTATGTGCCTTGTTGGCAGGAGTTTTCAATCAACGACCCCCACAACCGCGCTACACTTTTGTATGGGACCTTACCCATAAACTGACAGCACTATTAGCCCTGTCATCTGCCTCCAGAGTTTCAGCAATACAACATCTTAATATTAACTTTATAGTTAAAAGTAAAGACTTTTATCAATTTTACTTTAACAAGTTACATAAAAGCTGGAGAAGGGGAAAAGCTCCCCCTAGTGTCACTTATCAAGCATATCTGAGCGACAAGCGGCTTTGCGTAGTAGAGACCTTGAATGAATACATTAGTCGTTCTTCTAGTTGGCGAGTTGGTGAAAGTGACTCTCAACTTCTGTTAGGTGTCCTTAAAGCACATAAGCCCGTGACATCCTCTACAATATCAGGGTGGTTGAAAAAAGTCCTTGCCAGAGCTGGAATTGATATAAGTACATTTAAGGCACATTCCACTCGCTCAGCATCCACTTCGAAAGCAAGTTTAAGTGGGGTACCTATGACAGAGATTCTTAAACGGGGCGCATGGTCCAGCGAAAGTACTTGGCAGAAGTTTTACAACAAAGAAATTGTCCAAGAGGGTAAAATATTTCAGGAAATGGTGTACAAAAACAGTGCCCCGCGCTTTGAACCGAGAAAGTGAGGACTGGGCTGTATTCTGTTGAGCGAGTCAAACTTGGGAAACCCAGTGTTAGATCGACGGAGATTTTATGAAATGAAATTGAAGAATTACATAAGGGCGTAGCGCCCACAATGTAGTTCCGATTTTATGAATAAAATCGGAGGAAGATCTAACACTGCCCTCCCACCCACGACCTTTAGTGGTATAATTGCCATAACCATATTTCAATTAACACTAATCTTGATTTATTTAGGATTCCGCAACCGCAGACGCTGAACATTATTTGTTTACAAGAAATATATAACTTAGTGCGGCATATAAATTGTGTTGTATCTTTTTCTCTCTCCCCTGCATTACGTAGGAACGGCAATGACGTTCGGACTGGAGCTCTATGTTCTGTTTCACGAGTCAAAGTTGGGAAACCCAGTGTTAGATCTTCCTCCGATTTTATTCATAAAATCGGAACTACATTGCGGGCGCTACGCGCCCTTATGTAATTCTTCAATTTTAGTTTTAACAAAGTCGTAATCCTCTCGTGAGAGGTCTAAACTTTTGATGTCCCGCAAAAGTAACTCAAAGTTAACCAAATATTCGGCGTAATTCAACTGTGATGGAGGGACAGCAAAATTAAGCCCTTTAGACAATAAGGAATTTTCATGCTCAGATAGTCTATAACTCGAATAGTTAAAAATGATCTTACGAGTGTCTTTATTTCTAGATGAGATCAATGTTAAACTTGCAATTTTCTTCTGATGTGTTTCACGATGTTGTTTTATTGATTTATCGTTTGAAGTCAGGAACAATGAACAGATATGAGCATAATCGATTGAGTTGAGTTTAACTTGGAGGACGTCCTTCAAAGATTTAAATTCGGTTTTAAGTTGTCGTATTGCAGACTTCTTGAGCGAGATCTCTTCATTCAACAAACGGGTCTGACATGCGGTGTAAGCTTTAGAGTCCTTCAATCGTTTGGACGAAACACGGAAATTCAAAAAGTTTGGGATGTAGTTATTTTTCTGGCACTGTTCTAAAAATTCTAGGTCAAGCGAAGCTTTTCGTAACTTGAAATCGACTTTTTCAAATCTTCTTACCAGTTTAACAGTCTCTCGGGACTGTCCTGTTTTAAATCGTAATTTAACTTCTATACCATTATTTCTTTACAGTTGAATACTCTGTATTTGCTTTATCACCTTATATGGTTATTTCTGATATTTATTATTGACACATCAAGGCGTGCTTTTTTTAGTATATATAGACTGAAATTGTAAAAAAATATTTACCTGAAAATGCTGGCTGTGGCCAGCGAAACGTCGTAAAACTTTGTTTTCCTTTCGTGATACGTTGTTCCCTTTGTTCTGCTGCTGTGCAGGAAATCAACATGATTGGCGTTTGAAGTTCAACTCTTTGCATTTTTAGGAATTTCGCTGCTACCGTAATAAAAAATAAGTCATAACTTTATAACCTATGACAGCTAATCTTCCCGGATGCCAAAAGATCAAAACAAACAACTTCAATTCCTACGGCAGCCGATTCAATATTTTTAAACGAGTCTCATTTAACGGTTTTAAACAGGAACTTAAATGTTTAAGTAAACAACATGTTAATTTAAAGCACAAATAGTTACCAAAGCACTATTTCACTAAAAAGAACAAATAACCATGAATTAACTACATTAAGGTAGTCAGTGTGTTTATCCCGTTATAATCAGTAATTCAAATAAGAGCTGTTGTAAGTATGGGTAATTAACATCTATCGTTTGATGTACACCGCCCAATAATGCAATCACCTCCTCGACACTACAATCGCCTCTTCGAAACTACGATCGCCTCCTCGACAAGCGTTTTGCATGTTTGTTTGACATTTCATTATTTCTTAGCTAATCGCGTTAATACGCTGCATAGGTGTCAGACAAATAAGGTGGGAGAGTCCAATTTATACGATATTTCTTTTCAGTTCAATTAATTATTAGTCGGCGACGTATTTTATACGGAGCGACTATTGGTTTCGGTTTTCATGTTTTTGCTCCAACAATTTGTTATTTATTTATTTATTTTTATCTTATGCTCAACCAACCTTCTTTTGTTTTTGCTGGTATTATGCTCAACCAACCATTTTGTCCTTTGAAATTTTTTCATGTAGTAAGACCAATTCTAGTCGAGGATTTTGTTACAATTTAACAGGATTCTTTGTGCACTACTACTAATACAAGTTTTTATTTAGCTTTTTACGTAAAGAATTATCAAAGGCGTTGCACTACATTTGGGAAATCTAAAATTTATTCTTAGGTTTTGAAACAGGAATATTTATGTTCATATAGTCGTATAGTTTGTATTTATTTTGAAATAAAAATAATTCATACACAGACTCCCACTTACTGCCTCATTTAAATGAATACAATTTGGTTTTCTCACTTTTTCATTTCGCCGACTTTGCAACCGATTGCGGCTGCTTTATTAAGATTAAAAACTAAACTTGTGGAAAGCTGCAAATAGAGATAATTTATGAATTTATGGAGAGGAGCAGGCACTTATCAGCTACAAATACAGTTGAACAAGAAGCAGCAGAACTAAATGTTATTTCTTATTTCGTAAAAAGTGTTTCTTGGTTGACTTTGTTGAAAAACTGTTGATTATTAAAGATATTCTCTTTTTCGCGAAAAATGTGTTGCTTATAAAGAAACTGATCTTTTGATTGTACGTATTTATAGTCACGTGACTGGTTTTCCACTAGACGATTGAGATCGCACTGAGCGAGGCAGCTATTATTATTAAACAATGACTGCTGAATAATCTGCTACGCGTGTTTTTATTCAATTTCCACTTGCAAAAATGAGTTGAAAAAGAGCGGCTAAAACTATAAACAGGAAAAGTAAATGTGAACACTATTGTGAGGGTATCCAACAAACAATTGAAAGCATCAAACTTCTCGGTTAAAAACCTCTTAAAATAGTCTGAAAGAACAAGGCATAGCCTGATACTAACCCTCACTAATCCAAACAAATTTTACAAGGTTTACAACATGAAGTTTTGATGCTTTCAAATTGTTAGATGAACTATATTTTTTTATTATTATTATCAATTTGTTGATCAAGTTGATCATTGGTATAAAAACTTACAAAAGTAACAACTAATACAATACAAATAAAAACAAAGTGTTAAAATAAAATCGTCAATGGCAAGCACAGCATGTACAGCTTTTTCCTTCCTAAAATTTGATCTCCCGTTTGAAAACTTGCAGTGACTCGGCAGATTTCACATTTGACGGAACTGAGTTCCAAGTCAGACTGCCTCTGAATGTAAGGCCCGGTTCTCAGTTCAATCGCTGCGGTCGTGCGACTGAGCGAACAGCTTTTTCATTCGTTTAGTCGTTGAAATGATTTCAACTACCAGGTGAATGAGATTGCGTCAGCCAATCAAAAATCAGATCGCTCATTCGTGCGACTAGAGCCAATGAACTGAAAACCGGCCTTAAGGGAATTCACGCGGGACATATAGAGAAAATATCTTTAAGCAACTTTACAATACTAGGAGATCTGAAATTGTATTTGATATGTTTGCACTCAAGCATATCTCACATAGATGTAGTACTTCTACATCTACGTAGGAAGTTGCCGTAAATCTAAAAGATAAGTCTTCACCAATCTCTTCCAATTACATAGATTACTAAGTTTTTTAATCTTGTTGAAGTCGAATACAAAAGACTTGTGGCGCAACCAAACGCAATAAAGATAAATCCTCTTAGATTACCACTGCTGTTGCCACAAGAAAAGAAACATACGAAGATTTACGCTGACAGTTTTTGGCTAAGACAGTTATATCAAGATTGTAAACTGAAAGGCGAGTTCAATCTTATGAAATTGTTTGATAGTGAATTTCTTTTCTCGATATTTTCCAATGACATGTTTCGAAAGTTTCAACACTGGCCGCTGACAATGTCTTTCAGAAAGAAATGTCCTGTTCTAATTCCTTTATCACTTCTGATATTTAAAAGTACAGTTGGAAAGTCAAACCAGTCACAGATATATTACTCATAAAATGCTGGCACGTAGCCCTAGTTAAAATTGGCCCCCACCGTTAAGTTTTCCAACTTGTAAACACAGGAAGCTGTGCACGTCTCATTTGATAAGGACGACTATAAGCACACGAAGGCGGAGATTTAAGCTTGAAGACAATAGATCTATTTTTATAGGACGACAGAGATTAAGAATATCGCCCAGCCTGAGATCAAAATCTGATGCTTATAAAAGATTTGCTATGCTTATATTTGCATAGCATGCAGGCGGCTTTTAATGCCTGTTGCATACAAGCAATAAACATAACAAGTCTAATTATTATTGTTGTTATTATCATTTCTTTATTTCGTGTTGACATAAATTAAAATAGGTTTTACAATTGTAAAATTAAAAAAACTAGCTTAACATGATGTTGGCTAATTCAAAACAACAATTTCAAAAATAATTTGCAATGAATAAATTAAATAAAACGAATACATTATGAGTCATTAATGGTAAATTTTGAAATGATAAAACTAAGGATATTAAACGATGTTAAACGTGACAGCACTCAAATAAAAATCCTACATCTGGAATGTATGTTTTGCATAGTCGACAGGGGCATTTTTTTGGGATCCAGTTTTTGATCAATCCCCTGAATGAATCGAGGTTTTTTGATTCTCTAAATTGTAGAGGAATTGTCGCCCAGATTTTCCGTCGTTAGGCTTTCTTTACAGTCATTAATTTTGTTTTTTTCAAATTCACAATATTGAACGAAGGTTGTAAGGTTCACTTACTTGTATCTTACTTGTATACTTGTATCTGATAACGATGAAGGTGATAATTTATTTTGAACTTTCTATAACTCTATCATTAAACTTTAAAACTTTATAGTCCATCAAAAAATATTCGCACAATTTTGTTTCTCAATCGAAATAATAAACAAATATGACCCTGATTATGGCGCAAGGCGAAAGGCTTTTGTAGAAGCCGAACAGGATAAAGATCTGGTTGCACGATCGAAAAGATTACTTACATTTTTTCTGTACTTAAAGTTAGCTGTTTATTTAGGTCCGTGAGTGTTATTGAGATTGTTATCGAAAAGTTTAGTTAATTTTCATTATAACATTTTGATCCAGGGTCTGTTACAAAATTATTAGCATTTAGCCCTTCCCACACGATAACTGTTTGTTTCAATATTTTTTTGACTATCATCCTTGTAGAAATCATGTTTTGGAATTTTGTAAAGTCTATTCTAGTATACTTTCAAAAAACGTTTGCTTGATATTGTATCATAATTGTGCTGTTTTTTATATAGCCCTAAAGTGTCGATTTTTCCGTTCGACATAACAAGCACCTCCACGATATCTCCGCAACCAGTTCATCGTGAGCAAATGATACCAAATGGTTGGTGGGAGTATTTTATGGGTTAAATCTGCATTATTGACACAATGATTCCCACATAAATGTGTTGCAATACTACTTTCGTCATCATTGAGTTCATCTTATCCTTAAATTTTATCGTTAATTTACAACCACCCACGCTAAAGTGGAGGTGTTTTCAATTATTTTTAATATCTTATCTGCGTTATTTAATTGTACAAAATTGATTTCAAAAATCCACACTAAATTAGGGATCGCGCTGAATTAGAAGAATTATGGTACGAGACAAAACACAGCGCGCGTGTGTGTGGTACACTTTTATTTTAGAAAGTGACTATTTTATTTTCAATTTCTTCTTATGACCGTGTAAAATCGCGCAGATGCGAGAAGCATTATTTTCGCGATTGGTATAACAGCTGACGTCAGCTTTTCTCATCACAGGCGAATCCATTCCAAGGTATCCCCGATCGATGGCGATGTTTTCAAGGAAATATCTCAAGAATCAATAGAGTTTTTTTATATTCTTCAATGTGGGCTATATTAAAACTTGCACAATATGGAAATTTCATCTTCCCAATCAAAATTTTCATTTGATCACAATAGAAAAACGTCATGATACCAGTTTGATTTTATCGTGTGATTTGGCATTCGGTGGTGACCAATAGGGATAACTGACGCTCTTTGGGATCCACGATATTGGCGATTAAAAATTGAAATCTTTAATCGGCGTATCTCTGTAACGGCTGGTCGTTGCGAAGGGATCCCATACATGTTTTAAACAGTTTTTGAGCTTTACAACATTGGCGTGCTTTACATGGAAGATTCGGTGCTTTAAGTTTTCGTCAATTTATTTTGACAGGGGATTTGCACAAATGGTTTCTGAAAGTAAAAATTTTTATCCGTTGTAATAATAATGGTAATAACCATAATAAGCCTTATCTCGCGAGCATATCAAATTAATTTATTCGCTTCGGCAGCTGAATAATATGTTCTACAAATGTATGTCATTTCGCCATTTGCCATTCTGCCGTTCTATCCCTTGCAAGTGTCTTCACAGCTTCTAGATCAAACCTTGAAATCAACTTGAAATCTGACAATCTGTGCCAGAATGTGTATCTCTTAAAACAAGTTTGTTGATATCTCTTTTTCGTGTTCTTAATGTCATTGTTCAAAGTTGTCGCAATCGTTGTTCTTTTTCCAGCACAAAAACTCATTTAATATGGCCTCTTCCACCACCTACGTTTGCTGAGTGGGGAACAACCATATAGTATACATGGTGCGCATGCGTGAGTATACCGTTCTTTCCCAGGGTGTTGTGATAGAGGATTTTTTTTCCATCATTAAGTGTTTTGAATAAATGGCAGTTTTCTAGAAGCACATTTGTTTTCCTTGACTTTGATGTGATAAAATAAATCTACCTGCATCCTAGTTCAACATTTTTTGAGGAGTTAACATAGTAAATAGATTATATTCATAACTATCAGATTAAGCCCATTAAGAGTTTTGTATTCAGTTTTCATGCCAGTTGTAAAAGCGAATATATCATATATCAGGTTTTATTAGTCATGCTTAAAATTGCCCGAGTTGGTTGCGATATAAATGAAGAATCCGAAAGCATGGATCATTCAGGATTATAGACATTAGAAAAACAAATTAATTCCAACCCACCGCTGTACATCTTTATCTTCTAAAGAAGGATGTGTTTTTCTCAGTATTGCAAAACGGCTATTCCTCTGATCAATTAATTTATTAATGTGCTTTACCCAATTGATTTTAAGTATAAATACTGTTGCCAAAATCTCATTTAACACAAATATCAATAGCCATATAATTGGAGTTTCGAGAAGTAGCTCGACAATAGAACAGATCAAAAAATGTTTTTTTCCACCAATGATGATATCCCAACTAACTGTAAGTTTATAAAATGATTATTTAATTATATATGCTTTGAAGGAATGGAAGGTTGTACAAGATATGCTTTGGTTTGTGTTTTAGTCAGTGGCTTTATCTAGCTGACTGTTGAAATAGGGTTTCGTCGCCGTCTATGATTTTTAAGATTATTAAGACTGTGCAAGAAATAAGATTAACATTTTTTCAATTTCAGTTTATCGCAGCCATGAGAGTGACACATGGAAGTGTCCATCAGAAATGTGAACTTTTATCTGATAATTGATTGTTTGTGTTTTACATGATCATTATTAGCGTTCACATATGCAATCCGTCTTTTGAGCCTGGTTCAAACCTGGCGAATACGACGATTACAATGATTAAAATTCAGTGTAGTTGTCATAATTATCGTCTTAGGGGATGGTTATATGGAAGAAATTGCCCCGCTTAGCCGGGACGGGACGTTTTAACGAGATGTCGTTATTGCATTCATTTCTTTTGTTTTATCAGATTTGGGTTATATGACAAAAAATCATCCCGCTTAAACGGGATCTCGCTTGTAGAGAAGCGGGATCTCGCCTAGCCGGGACGTTTTTTTCTCGTATAACACCGAGACGGGACGATTTTAGATTTTATCTGACATCAGCCTCGTGCATGTAAAAAATAATTTTCAAAGCAAGCTTTAAAGACGCCGGATAATGTTCTTTCCCGCTTTGCCGGGATGTTTTTTTTCATGTAACCTCCGGACAAAAAACACCCATAAGAATTTTTGTCCCGGCTAAGTGGGACAATTTCTTCCATATAGCCAGCCCCTTATGTGAACGCTTTTGTAGTTGTTGAAATCGTCAGAAACGCCTGGAGGTTACGACAATAAAATATCAAAAGTTACTGATTGGTTACTAATTAATAATGAAATATTTGAGAGAATTTCACAGCTTTTGGTTAATCGTCGTAATCGTTGTAATCAGTCAGTACAGTTTTCATATCATGTAGTTATGAGCGAACAAGAATGATAAAACAAGTTAATCAAAGTTTATTCCTATACTATCAATGTACGTATCGAATTATATTTTTACTAGCAATCGGAAAACAGCACGAGAAAAGCTTTAAGTCATTCCCTCGATATTCCTTGTGGTACTTCTTGCTGGACTTGCTTGAAACAAATGATTCTAGTCACCTCATCATGTGGACTAATAAGGAGAATTTGGAATTTCGTTTGGTCAACCCGAAAGAGGTGTCCGATCTGTGGGGTCAACTCAATGGAAAGGACAACATGACCTATGCGAAATTATCACGAGCTCTAAGATATTACTACGGTAAAGGAGTCCTGGAGAAGGTAAGCAACATTTCAGAAGATGGCGAACGTCAGATTATTGTTTATTTTTAAGTTTGAGAGTTGGGCATTTAAAAGTTAACTTGCAGCATGAATGTATCAAATTATTTATTGTAGACTATTTACTTACTAAGCAAAGAGGTTCCGAAAATGTTAATATAAGCTAAATCTGAAAAAAGGGCTTTTAAGTACATTGACTTTCATGAATTTAGACGGATGGCAGTAAGGTTTTAGTTAATTTCGATATTTCATGTTTTACAAGTAGTCATCTAGGGTAAGGCATTGTTTTTAGTTGCTTTAATAACTTGTAGGAGATAACTTCGAAGCAAATTATCCGCAACGAACATTTCTCTAAAGTCTGGTTCAGCTCTGGCGATTACGACGATTACGATGATTGTAATCGCCAGTCACCAGGTGTGAATACTCTCAAGTACTTCAATAGCAACAAGAGCCACATATGGTGCAAAACGGTAGCAGCAAATTTACTTGTCACACAGAAGCTTTCGAAAGTTAACTTAAACTTAAAACCTTAAAAAGTTCTTCAAAGTTTGTTTTTATCTTCCTGGTGGAAAACAGAAACGATAATATTTTTAAATGATTAGTTAAGCCTGGTTCAGACCTGACCTGTGTTTTAAATTTTACAAAGAAGCTCAAACTTTGCATGGAAAAGAAGTGTCGTGTATTTGTAACAATTTTGTAATAAGTATTTTGAGATACTTGAGAGTGTTCACACCTGGCGATTGGCGATTACGACAATTGATATATTTTTTTATCGTCGTAATCGTCGTAACCGTCAGGTCTAAATCAGACTTAAATGGTTTAGAAGTTTATTGTTTTTGTTTTTCACCTTCAATAAATGTGTGAATGGGTCATTATCGAACAGCAACCATACTTTTTACCAGTTGTTTTTAAAAAAGATTTCTATTTTACTGGAAATTCCATAATTAAGAACAAAATAAGGCTGAAATTTCAAACTGTGTTCTTAAAGCAAAGAACAAAATAAGAACAATTCAAGTTGAAAAAGGCTCCAAAAATAAGAACAGCCAGCGTCAGGTCAGATTTTACTGGTTTTTATATAAAAAGGAAGCATGTATTCGCTTTTCGCTGCTATCGTAAAAAGAACGTAACATCAAATTTTGAATATGAATTACTTTTTATTTGTTGTTGTAATAATAAAGTTAATAATGTAAATCGTTAATAAAAATTGTTTGTTAAACCACAAATAAAAAGTTATTCACATTCAAAGTTTGATGATTTTTTTTAGAGACAAACGTGTCTGTTACAAAAATACTTGTTTTATATCGGACAGATAAATCGATACTAAGGGCAGAGGCGTAGCCAGAGGTCAGTCAAAATTTGTGGATGAGAGTTAAGTCATTTAAGGTAGAAAGGGAAAGCGTGCAAGTAATCTAATCGCCACTTAAGACTGAAAAGAAATATCATAATGTTGAACTCCTCCAGGTTTTTTTGACTGACCCTAACTACGCCTCTGAAGGGCTATACAAAAACAGCACGTTTATGATACAATATAAAGCAAACGTTTTTTAAAAGTATACTAGAATAGACTTTACAAAATTCAATTCTGTTTTGTACTTGCATTTTGATTGCCAGTAATGAGCTGTGCTTTGAGGCTCTCATTAGCTAAAAATTGTTTGAAAGCCTTAGGGACTGTTCACAAATGACGTCAACTGTTAGAGGGGGGGAGGGTGTGGAAAGTCCTTCCATATTGCTTTTGTTGGCTCCGTTCCGATTTTTACGTGATGCACGAACAATCTTGAAAAAACCTTGAAAAAATGGTTGACGTCATTTGTGAATAGTCCCTTATCTTATTTGCTAATCTTGTCACTAGTCACACCATAATATCTGCTAAACCCAACTTTCATTTTTTCTTCCTTTTTTGTTTCATTTCATTATCAAAGTTGCGGCAAGAGTACACGAAAATTAGACTTACCTGTCCATAGTTATGAGTTGAAAAGAATTTATTTTCGTGAATTAATTGTAATGGCTGGACACAACACAAAACGGTGTTTGCGACAGATTATTTGCGACAGAAAATTCGCTCATCGCAAAATGAAATTAAGAACAGCCTCTGTCGATGTCAGTGCAGCCCGTCTTACCAGGCTAGATTTTCTCATACGATTTAACGCCTCCTTATATGATATGTTCCTCCGACTCGATAAGAACAATAACTGGTCAATAACGGAAAGAAACAACGTTATTGGTAAAATTTGGGTTAATGCCTTTCTCCTCAAGTTTGTCTTGTTTTGTTCTTGATTGATGTTTTAAAATTCTTTTTCAGATACTGAACAAGACTTTCCACTATCGCTTCGTTAAGTCAGCAAGAACAAAGTTTGCGATGGAGAAAAAATTTGAAACAAAATACCAAAAGCCGAAAGAGCCAGACTGTCCATCATTTCATGAAAGTGAGAAGTGGAAAAGTTGTGATCCATCGTTGGAAAGATTGACCGGTTGGACCAACGAGATACAATGTAGTGCGCCTACCATTAGCTGTGCTGATTCCTGTAGACATCAGAATCACGAAAGTTTACATATTCTTTATAACAACACCACAAGGAGTTTTCATGCAAATCATCTCTCTGAGAGCCAAGCTTTGAATAATAGGTTGCTCACGCCACTAGCAGTAAATAACGGAATGCAATTAATGGAGTCACCATGCAGTGATGAAGACTTTTTTCAATTTGAAGATGGTGTTGCGGATTCTCAGGCATTATCTTTACTTGAACAAACTATCCCGACAATTGATGACCTTCCCGAAATTCCTAACCTAAATGAATTTGTTCCCATTCATGAAATCAGTACGTGTATGATGGAAAATCGAGAAGTGTCAGAAATGTTTCAACCATATCTTTGCAACGAAAAGAACTTGGAATGTAGTAACACCGTTTTCAATGAAGAGCATCAGGATTTATGAAATTTACTAATGAAGTTTTCATAATATGACATAATATTTTTGTGATATTGTCATTGTTTTGTTTCTTTCCCGCTACATCAGTTTATACTACATATATATATGTATATTGTAAACTATTCGCAGTTATTTTAAGAAATTTTATAATTTTTTGTAAATCTGTTAACATGTAATATTTAAGATGTAAAACGTGTAGTGTAAACTTACGAAGTAAACACAAACTTTTGATTTGAACGAAGATACAAACGAAGATACAAACCATTCGAAAATTGCTACCATGTGTCTTAGTAATTATAACAAGTTACAGTTTATATTTATAACTAGTTAGCAATTGAACTTCTTGCTTTAGGAAGTTATTCATAATGAATGAACTTTCAGTGCGGGTTTTCTTATTTATAATAGAAGCTGTTTGTCTGTTTGCTTGTGTGTCTGTAACGCAAAATGGCTGTGAGAGAAATAATTTCTTTCTTTGCATGCAACGACAGTGTAAAGCAATTGCATTGGAGACCCAAATCAAACGCGACGTTTAGGGTCTCTGACGTCATGAAAATTATTATCATGGGCAATTTTATTATTCGTGAACTCAAGACAAGCTGAACATGGACGACGAGCGACGGCGCATTGGCAGCTAGTATATACTAATCCGCGTGTGTGTGTACCACTTTTATTTTAGAGAGTGATATTTTTTTTAAGTTTGCGGTCAAGTTCTTCTTGCATAAAAATACTGACATTAAATATACTATTCTAGTCAGTAAAAGTCAGTAAAAGAAATTATCTCTGAAGTGTTCTGAAGTGAAAAGCTTTAGACGAAGAAATTTCGATCGTGTACGTTGATAATTTGAGGTTTACAACACATATCGTTGAATTTACATCTTGAAAAGAGTTTCACTTGAAATTTCTGGCTGGAAAGCGTGTTTTTGGATGGTTTTATACAGCTAAAATTTTTGTGATGTGATTTATACACATTGAATAACTCGCACAAAACTTTTACACGATCATGGTTTTTACATGCGAAATTTGTGAAAGAGGTTTTGAATCCTTAAGGGGACATAACAGACATTATACTACTTGCAAACGTAAAAGAAGTGTATTTATAAGACGATTTCAATCTGTTAATGACGCAAATACAGAGATGCAGGACGATCAGGAAATATCGAGAATTGAAACCGCTCGCATACTTGAGGCTGAGACTTTGCCCGTACAGAACATTATTGAACCTCAACCAAACCTTCCGTCGTTTATGATATGTGGTAACGTTCCTTCTACAACAGTGGTAAATAATATAAGAGGTGAAAGGTTCCAGAAATTAATATCCTCGGCTTACGAACAAATGCTAACTTGGAGAAAAAATCTTTTTATGCTTCCTACCGGAAACGCTGCAAAATCTTTCGTTAGAGAACTAGCTTTTTGGTTAGACCAGTTTAACAGAGGAACAAAGTTGGAAAAAATTGCTTTAAAAGTCTTTATGCTTCTTCCTAACCTGCTGATGCAAAAACCAAGTCCCAGCAGCAAAGCAAAAGAACACGCAGAAAAACTTACAGTACGGATGAAAATGTGGAAAGAAGGCGAAATAGATACACTATTACAAGAAGGCACTTTTATACAACGTCGACTAAGTAAAAGCAAGGGACGTAATAATGATGATGTGTCCAGAGTATTCGCCAAATTAATGATGGAGGGAAAGGTTACCGCAGCTATCAAGTTTCTTTCTTCTAACAGTGATTCCGGGGTGCATGAAATGAACAACCAAGTATTAGAAGCACTTAGACAGAAGCACCCTGATCCTGCTCCGATAGCAGAAGATATTTTATTAAACGGACCAATTCATCAAATACATCCATTGTATTTTGACAAAATAGACGAGGATCTGATCAGAATTGCAGCAAAACAGACAAAAGGAGCAGCTGGACCATCACGTTTGGACGCAGATCAGTTTAAAAACATTCTTGCAACCAATAAATACAAGCAAGAAGGAAAAGAACTGAGAGAACAAATAGCCAAACTTGCGAAAAAATTAACTACAACCATCGTCGACCCCTCATCCATAGACGCTTTAGTAGCATGTAATCTTATACCCCTCAACAAAAACCCTGGGGTCCGCCCCATTGGTGTTGGCGAAACATTGCGCAGAATTATCGGAAAGACCATTGAATGGGTACTAAAAGCCGATATTCAAGATGCAGCAGGACCTTTGCAAGTCTGTTCTGGTATTGAAGGAGGCGCTGAAGCAGCAATTCACTCCATGAGACGAATCTTTGAGGAAGTAGAATGTGAAGCGGTTATTCTTGTGGATGCAGAGAACGCATTCAATTCGTTAAACCGCAAAGTAGCTCTTCACAACATACGGATTATATGTCCACAGTGTTCAACCATCTTAATAAATACGTATCGGTTGCCATCCAGATTAATTATTGGAAAAGGATTAGAGTTGTTATCTCAAGAAGGAACTACGCAAGGCGACAACCTCGCAATGTCGTTTTATGCTCTTAGCACGATACTTTTACAACAGCATCTTCGACATATTCCATCTGTCAAACAGGTATGGCTCGCAGATGATGCCACAGGAGCAGGAACTATTGAAATACTTAAAGTATGGTGGGATTTAGTTATCGCTGAAGGAAGAAAAGTAGAATATAATGTTAATGAGGTTAAGTCATAGATAATTATTAAAGATAAAAACAACACTGAAAAAGCGAAAACTATATTTTGTGGTTCATTGATTAAATTCACCACCGCTGGTCATCGTCATTTAGGAGCATGTATTGGAAGTTCTGAGTTTAAACAGGAGTATGTTACCGAAAAAATTAACGAATGGAGTAGTCAACTGAAAAAACTGTCCGATATTGCAATTTCCGAACCACAAGCAGCATATGCCGCTTATACGCATGGACAAATTCACAAGTTTAACTATTTTTTAAGGACAATTCCAGGAATGGAAAACTTCGTTGAACCATTAGACGATATAATATATGAACAGTTACTACCAGCTATTATCGGTTCTACCATAACAGATGCGGAGAGGCAGTTATTCAAACTTCCCGTCAAAGATGGTGGACTTGGTATGCCGATCCTGTCAGAAAAATCAGTAACCGACTTCCAATCTTCTGTTATCATCACCGCCCCACTTACCGATGTCATTATAAATCAAGAGCATAGCATTCCATACAAAGAGACTGTCAGAGAAATCCGAAACAAACGTGCTCAGGAAATATCGGAGAAGAACAAGACTCAACGCGACCTAATTGATAACCAGTTAAACAAAGAGGATAAGCGTGCTGTAGAACAAAGCCGTGAGAAAGGTGCATCCAGTTGGCTGACGGTTCTGCCCTTGAAGGAGCATGGGTTCACCTTAAATAAAGAGGAGTTTCGAGATGCAGTAGCATTGAGATTCAATCGTGATATCAAAAATCTCCCAACGAAGTGCCCATGTGGAAGCAAATTCGATGTCAACCACGCTATTAATTGCAAAAAAGGGGGCTTCGTTTCCATCCGCCACGATAATGTTAGAAATTTTGAAGCAAACTTATTGAACAAAGTTTGTAAAGATGTGGAGATTGAACCCAAGCTTCAACCCGTAAACAATGATGAAGCCAGGCTTGATGTACGAGCCAGGGGTTTTTGGAGACAGGGACAATCAGCCTATTTCGATGTTCGATTCACAAATACAAACTGTCAGTCTCAAGTAAACACTCCTGTCAACAAAATATACGAAAAGCACGAGGCTGAGAAGAAACGAAAATATAATGACAGAGTTTTGAATAATGAACACGGCTCATTCACTCCTCTTGTTTTTTTCTATCAACAGAGAAATGGGCCAGGAATGTCTTACTTATCACAAACATCTTGCAGAGCGCATTGCAGACAAGACAGGACAGAGGTATGATCATATAATGACCTGGATCAGGTGCAAACTGTCCTTTGTCATTATGAGATCTGCTCTGCTCTGCCTTAGGGGCAGCCGTTCCCTCAAGATAAATTGTGAAAGTGTGGATGACTTTACTATGGCTGTGGAGGAAGCTAGGCTTTGAAGGTTTTCTTTTCTTTCCTTATGTATGTAAATTATTATAAATATTTTATAGATTTTAAATTTTAACATATTGTACTTTATGAAATATAAACCTTTTATTGTATGATCATTAAATAAGTTTCTTAACGTAAATCAATAAAAATTCAATCTTCAAATTTGAAGAAAGTTCTTCTTAGCGTAAAGCCACGTAGAGGTGTCAGGGGCGGATCTAGGATTTTTTAAGGGTTAGGCAAATTTTTTTTGCCAAACACACATAAGGGCGCAATCGATGAAATTTACGCCACTTTACGCCCAATCTAATACATACTTTTCGAAATGTAAAAATAATATAAACTCGAATTCATTCGTCCTAACGTAAGGAGTGTTATAATGCAAGCCTGTATTGTTGCACTAATGGAATAAGGGAAATAAACAAAAGAAAACTAATTGAGTATGAATATAATGTATTGAACTACGTTATGTAGGCCAAAATAATATTTTCTGCCAGATTGGAGGTTAAGTAAATAACCAATAAATTCATCTGTTATCTTCTTCATTTTCTTGATTGTTTGTACATGAACAGGAAGAATCCATCAAATGAAAACATACTTGTAATGAATCAAATAAATAATTTTTCTATCACCTATACCATGATAGGTTGGAGCACTCAGATAAATACATGATATTTCATCTATGTACTGGTCAAGATGGTCAGATAGAAAGAAAAGAAAAGAAATTATGTTAAGAAATAGAGTAAAATGACCAAAATCAAAGTTACAGACAAGCTCCTTGATCATTATCCGGCAGCAAAATAAAAACAGATTTTTGCACTAGGCGTTCATCAAATCAAATAGTATACCCTACTCTAAAAAAGATCCATGGTTAAATAATTAATGTCAACCACAATATAGTAAAAGATGGCGTTTCCAGAAATCCCTGAGACAAGTCCAAGAACCTATATATAAAACTACACAACAACAGATAAATTATGTACTGCTTCCTTTTAAATAAGAGCTACAACATCTTTTCCAGAATTTAATGTAGCATAGGAAACAAGAAGTCAAACTAAAACATTATGTAATTACCTTTTTCAAAAGATGTATAATTATGTATAAGAATAAGATTTTTATTCTTTGTTTATGTGTATAAACTCTCAATATATTATAACTTCATTTACTTATCACTCACGCCCTTTCTCTCTATAGTAAATTAAAAAGATATTATAGCATTAATGATAACTTGCGATGAGAAGTTTAACCTATACACTATCTTATTATACAGTGGCGGATCTAGAGGTATGTCGAAATTTGTGTAGGAGAGTGTTAGCAATCTAACCATAAAAGAAAAGCGTCCAAATAATCCCATTGGTAATATAAATTGAATTCACAAATTATGTTAATGCTCTCCTACACAAATTTCGACATACCTCTAGATCCACCACTGTTATATACATCATAAAATATGCATTTCATAAAGTGAATGTAAGATTTCGAAAATTAAATATACATATATATCTCAGAAACTGGAAGTAAGTAATACTAACAAGAGGCTTTTTGATCTCTATCATATTGGTTCATATCATTTTGGACACAGGATCCTTTTAAAGTTCTTTAATTCAAAACCAGACAGTCATCTCGAACCAAGAAAAATTATACTGAACTGTACAAATAAGTTACCAGGTAGAGATACTGGTGCTAAAAAAACCATGCAGCTGCCTACGCAAAACAACTCAGAAAAATAACAATGACTTTGTGTATTATAAACTCAGTCATTCAAACGTAACTCCATAACATTTACAGATGCATTTTTGGTTAACAGAAACAGATACCAAAAATATTTATATACATCATTAATCAATAAAGAATAGGCTTCGGTTCAGTTGACACAAACAAACTTATTATACATAGCTGAGCTAATAATTAACTGTCAACGAATTATGGTGCTAATAATCCATGCTAATCATTTATATTACATAAAATAATAAAACACTTGCTTTAAAAGCAGCCACAATGTTTTCACTTCGCAAAGAGACATAACTCGAAAAAAAATGCTTTTCCTAGATTTTGAAGTCAGTTTTCAACAGATGTATTAAGTGAATTCAAAATTTCCTAATTAATACTTCATTATATTGCTATCAAAAGCTGCAACATGTTTTCTAGCGAATCCATGTTGAACTGGGTCTAATTCGAAGGTCCCCACGGTCGTTTTGTGCAGATTTGGTGACAATTCATTCAATAAAGTGTGTAAACCCATGGTTGTACCTTAGGCAAATTTTCTTCCAGTTCATTCATTTAAAGTGTGTAAACCCATGGCTCCTTAGGCAAATTTTCTTCCAGTTCATTCATTAAAGTGTGTAAACCCGGGGCTCCTTAGGCAAATTTTCTTCGCCTAAGGTGAGCGTTAGGCACTAGTCTGTGTTGTCAATGTGACTATGAGAAGGCGTTCTCGGGGCAGAGATCACTACCATAAACTCAAGCTGTAAAAAACATTAATTTTTAACATCATGGCGCGCGCCGCGCCTCGCCGGGAGAGAATAATAATCCTATTTGGGAAAGAAAGGATCGGGCGGATTGGATGCGGGAATCTTGATATTTTCGATTATTTTCTGATTATTGTAGTAATACAATACCTTTTTCATACAATTTTATGAAAAACATTATTTAACTGATTTTGGGTTAGGCATTTGCCTAAGTTGCCTAACCCTGGATCCGCCCCTGGGTGTGAGACATTTTTTTCGGCGATCCCAAACATTTCTTTGATCAGTTTTTTACGGTAGCAGCGAAAACGAATACCGTATTAAAACACCCGTGGACTACTACTACTACTACTACTACTACTACTACTACTCCTCCGGCCGAAATGGCAATTAGTCTGCGATTTAGAGTCTGCGGGACTCTATCAAAAACGCAATGTAAATTCTAATGAAGGAACGCAGCCTTCGTAATTTGGAAGCTTTTTCATATCGAACATTTAAAAGTAGATTACCTTTTATTTTAAAAGTACATAACCTGATATTTTATAACTTAATCCACGAAATTAGAATTCATTCGAATTCTAATCAAATAGGCGTACATAAAAATGGGACTTTTAGTTCATTACGCTAACTGAAAATATATACTTGATATGCTGCTTTTCTTGTTAGTAAAGCTTATTAGTTCAAAATTTCTTATTACCTCGTTTGGTTTGTTAGCTATTACACTATGTTTGTTTATTAAAGTTTTCAAAGATCTAGTTCAAAAAGGCAGTTTATTTGTTGGAATTCAATTTTGGTTTCGTCAGAAATTATTATTATTATAAACAAACTTTTTTTTTTCTACATAAGCTCTTACGAAAAAATTTCTTATAAAAAAAACACACAGCTCACACATGTATAATTCTTTTGTCTTTAAATAAATTGTTGCTGGTGTTTTTGGTTAGACCCTATTTACACTAATTAATCATTTTCATCGAATTTATCGTTAATGTCTGTTTTCCACCAGTGAGATATCTTAGAAAACATCCAGTAAAGAAGTTTTTAGTACTTAAAGTAAAATTTCGAAAGCATTTGCGTGAAAAGTAAACTTGCTGCTACCGTTTTGCGCCATCTGGCTCTTGTTTAAGCTCAGATACACTTTCAAGTCACGCTTGCGTGGTTTAATTTATAATCTTTTACCCGGGATGTAAGTCTATATATTAATAGCCGATTCTCTGTTTGTTTGTTTTCCTGTCACGCAAAATGGTAGATTGTGTTGTGAGAGTAATTATTTATTCATGTATTTTTTTTTGTCTTTGTTGAAATATCTTTCATATACCAATTACAGATACAGACTGGATATACGATTTAATTACAAAATACAAAATATTGATTTCTCAAAACTAAAGATTTATGTTTGCGAGCTTTTCGCTAAACGCTCGGTCGATGACCTCTTCATTGTTATGGAAAATTGAGCGACTTCCTCTAAGACAGATATGTACTGATTTCACCGGATGAAAATATATGTGGCGAAGGATTCACGTCACAGTGTCTGAGTATTTCGCGTTTCATTTTTCTGATACCATTTTATTTTTAATATTATTATTATTATTATTATTATTTAACAAATATTTTGACAGGATAGCCTCTCAGTACTAAATACTGCTATCATGAGGGTCCTGTTCTTTAAAATATTACAATTACTGATACATAAAACTGATGATGACTTTCAAAGAAAATACAAAAATGGATCAAAGAGAATGAACTTGTTAACAAAAATGAAGCCATTCTTGACCGAATATGCTGTAAAGAAGATCTACACTGCATGGTTATACCAGTAATAACGTATTGCAGCCAAACTTCTGTAGAACTTTCTACATTCGCGGCAAGCTCCACCGGTTGCAGAGAAGACAAGGGGCGTGAAGAAGCCGTGCTCAACTTCTAAGATTCGTGCATTATATTTTCGTTTATTCTCCTTCTCGTTCAATTCGTAGCAGCGTTGTGGATAATGAGCAACATACCGTTTTGCTAATGGATTGAAAACTATTACGTCGAAAAATGCCTGTTGGCCTGTTACCCAAAAGTCTCACTTCGTTAGATTTATTTGTTGACTTCATCTGAACTATATGTTCCCTCCCATCCAGTTTCCGTAGAACGGATTCAGTTTGTATATCTCGACATACTTCTCGTAAGAGTTTTGCTGTGAAATCGCGGATGTTGTTGTGACGCACCGACACAAAGCCTCCCTTTTAACACGAGAGGGCTCGTTCCAGGTTGAAGGGTGAACTGCATTCACATGATACAGGTGTTCTTGGCAACGGCCACCGAGAGGGTATACGAAGCAGATCTCGAAATCAATGTTTGTTAAGGTAAAATCCTTCAGTATCAAGAGGCAGTGCTGTTAGCCAAGATGAAGCTCCACTTTCCTGGTTCAGCTCAAGGAGGCGTAACTGGTTCGAGGATAATGTTTCTTTAAGATTAAGGATGATGGTGTTGATACTTTCGGATTAACGCTTCCTTACTAATGCTTTCTTTGTTGCAATCTGTTCATCCTTGTCATATTGGCGATTTTGACTTTCAATGGCGCCACAAAGGTGCGAAGTTATTTCCCTTGAATTCTCGTACTCGATTTGGCACTGGGTTTCTAACATTGGAATTCCAAGTCCACCATACTTGGATGGAAGTGAGAGCAGAAGACGGTCTTCTTCGTTGATTCTAAAGCCACCAGTTATCGCTGGGATAAACCCTGTCAGCAAAATTTCATCTATCACTTTCAATTGATTGGAAATCCCAGGTATGGTGCGCATGAGAAACGTCAGCTTGTGTTTGAAATCACTAGTGACACAAGTGTAAGCAGCATGTGGTTCGATTTTTTCGATCTCAGACAAATAACTTCTTAGCATTTTTTTGACTTTCTCATTATTGAATTCTTTTCTAAATGAGTCGGATCCGATCGCAGCTCCCAAATGACGTTTTCCTTCGGTGGTTAGTTTTATCTTGGTGTCACCAAACACTTTTTCAGCTTCGGAGAGGTGTTCCTTTTTCACTATCAACCAGCATTTACTTTCTTCGGGGTAGTATCCGAAGAGTGGACCAAGTCGTGAAAGAGTGTTCCACCATACTTTGATGTTCTGTAGTGAGCCAGCAGCAACGTCAGTGTGAAGCCATTGTATTGACACCTAAATGAAATGCGACGTTTAGGGAAAATTATCTCGACAACCAATAGGAATAACTGACGTTTTCTGGGTACGCGATATTGGCCATGGGGTGACGAAAAAATTTGGGTCTAATTTTTTTTGGGGAAGGGTCTATGACGTCATTAAAACTTTTGATCCACGATATCTCCGAAACGGTTGGTCGTAACCGAACAACCCCATACATGTTTTTGATCAGTCTTTCGGGCTCTACAACATGGGTACACTTATCATTACCAATTCCTTAATTTCATTTTTCGTGAACTTGGGAGGTGACACAACGCAGGTTTAACATGGGCGGTGAGCGACGTCGCCTAAATTAATATTAATAGCCGATTCTCTGTTTGTTTGTCTGTTTGTTTACCTGTCACGCAAAATGGTAGATTGAGTTGTGAGAGTGATTATTGGCCAGCGCCGTGAGGTAGCTGATCTTTCATTTACCCGTGTCTGTCAGTCAGTGTGTAATGCTACAGTACTTTACGCCCGCTTTAACGCCCATCATTGGTAACTTTCAATTTTGCAGTACAAACTCGGAAAGTTTAAAGCACGACATTTATTTTTGGAAAAAGAATCGCCAGTTTGTAACAATTTAAGTATACTACAATGCAAATACAGGGTTCACTCATAGAAATACGAAAAGAGATAGAATAACATCGATGAAATTTCCTTTGTACCATCCGTGTTGTAATTACTGGTGGCCGTATACAAAGTTGAATTTTAAAAATTTAAAATTTCGCGCTATATATGGAAGTCTATTGTTCCCCGTAATAAAAGTCGTATTTCAGATCTCGAGATCTATTGTTAATTTTTCAAAATGTGGGACTTCAGGTAATGTCTTTTTATCAATTCTGCATAATTATCAAAATTATTAGAATTATTCAGATGATAGCAAAACGAAAAATAAGTTTGCGTTTTATGATTTGACGAGAATAATATTCGTATTCATTGCTTTCTCGTGATCAGCTAATCAAATATGCAAAATCAGAAATTTTTACCTATCTCTGGTAAAATCATATTAAAGATTGATGTTGATACTAATGAAGACAAAATAACTTTGACGAAAGTACACTTGATTCTCGTAATGAACATGTATGTTTTGAAGTGGAAGTTCCTTATGATATTTCTGTTTGAACGAACACGAACAATTTTACAAGTTGTTATAAATTGTTTTTACTATAAACAATGTTCTCCGGACAAGCTGCCAGCTTTCTGATGAAACAGAGATCATCACTGCATTGAATAATATCAGCACTTCACTGCTTTGTCGTAAATATCAAAAGATTCTTTAAAGAGTTGCCTTGACATATATAAATGGCATTAAAAATATATTTATGTATAAAATGTATATTCTGACTGCCTAAAATTGGAGAAAATACTTCAACTTTTTTTTCTGGAAGGTTTCTGTAAAAGTATGAATGATCAAAAAAACATAACTTTCTTCTCACTCAACCTTTGCACAATAGGAGATTGTTTTTACAAACTTAAAATAATACAGCTGTGCACGTGCGCTATTGTTCAATACCAGAGATTTTGATTGGTAGATTTATTTTTTCGGCGTGATAATTATTCGCCGACAATTAAGAAAGTTTAAACAATGTTTATGACCATAATTAAGAGGACGCCAATTAGTTTCGGTCCCGATACTTACACCACAACATTCTATATTCCTTAGGAGGTCGTAATAGTGAAAACAACTTGAAAACGCTTTTAGTTCGTAAAATAATGAAACAAACGTCCGAGTATGTGAAATGAAAACCCGAAAATATGTTTTTCATTGTAACATAAAAACGAAAAAACGAATTCAGTTCCGATTTTCCGAAAAAAGTAGCTTTTAGAAGCCCTAATAAGGATAGCATGTTTGTTTTTACGAATGAACTTGTTAAGTATACTCGTTTTTTATTTAAAATTTTCGGTTTTTACTTCAAATTTTACCGAGTAGTTAAAAAATAATAAACATTGCATAAAAGAGAATGAGGCGAGGCAACACGCATGGATTCTCATTGTTTGAAAATTGAATAGAAATTTGAATAGAGCTAAGGTGAGCTAAAGTTTGATGTTATTCTATCTCTTTTCGTATTTCTATGGTTCACTTCACTTAAATGAATAAATAAATTATTTATTTCAATGCGCCTTTTCCCACCCTTAATTTTGATATAGTGCATTCTGGGAGCGAAACGCTGCTTATGTCAACAAGGAGCAAGAATCAGTCGAATTAGTCTTTTGCAGATAATATAGAAACAACATTACTTGAAGCATATTGAATCGAGACGTTTACAACCACGTATCCCATGTATTTGACAGGAGACAAATTTATCAAGGAGAAAGAAAAAAGTCAGGCAAGTTGCATAGATTATTTACTAGCATGTAGCTTTAGCTAAAAATGCCCCCGCGCTCAGGCTTTCCAATTTTTACACACAGCAAGCTATACATTAAAAAAGAAAACTTTCCGCCCAAACATTTTGTAATTTAAGGATTTTTGTAAAAATGTTTTTGGTTGATTAGTGGCATACTTTAAATATTTCGACAAAGCCAGTCTTTTATGTATGGCAAACAATACACAATATTTCAAATACAAATCGTGATCAAAGTATCTGTATGCAGTGAAGAAAGAGCGTGCCGAAAATCAAATATTTAAGTGTAAATACTTAAGTTTTACAAGACAACGAATTATTTAATGAGCAGTGTAACCTTGTGGCATAGTGTAGCGGTAGCGACACTAACTGGAAATATGCAAACCAAATAGATGTACTTACGCAGCTGAAAAGCTACATAAAACTTTGTTACTTTTTGCTATCTCTTAGACCTAATTCACACTAAATGCTAATATACTTTTTAAAACGTGTAAATAAGGCTTAACAAGTAATATCAGAAAGTATTGCTACAAACAAAAGAAATGTGTGAACTGCAACCATGGATACGTATCTTATAATCAAAATAAGATTTTGTTAAAGAAATTTTGTAAGAACCAAAAGAAAAAAAAAACTTTTTTGAAAAGAAAAATTAAAGCGAAAAATCCATTAGTAGAAAACATTTCAAGCGGTTCGAGGTTTGATTCAAAATAAAAAGTAGCAAAGATTTAAAAGGCCTAAAACATCATAGCTATATATACAAAAATAAAATGCATGGTTGGTAAAATTTCAGAAAATAACAGCCAGTGAATAATTACTATATTAAAAACACATGTTAAAAATTCCACTTAAACATACAAAGCTTTTCGTAAGACACAGGCTTACATTATCAAGTTAGATTCTTTTAACATGTGTTTTTAATATGATAAAATTTCAGATTTTAAGCTGTGCTTCAAAATCCTTGTCGTTACCTTTACGAAAACAACACAAAAGTAATATGAAAAATTTCTAAGCAGTCTTAGCAGACGAACTTTCTAAATAACACTAAATAACACATTGATCTGATTCTTACAAATAGGCCGAAACATTTTCAAAACACTATGGTAACAGAGACAGGTCTAAGCGATCGCCATAAAATGATTTCCAGCTTTAGCAAATCCCATTACACCCGATTAAAGCCAAAGATAATCCTTTATCGATGAGTCCGCTTTTCTAAAAGATTTGTTGACTACAACTCTAATAAATCAGTCCAAAAACCCCAGCACGAACTACGATTTTATAAACAATTCGTTATTAACAGTAATTGAAAGGCATGCTCCACAGAAGCAAAAATCTATCAGAGGAAATGACTCACCGTTCATGAACAAAACTTTGCGCAAAGAAATATATACTAGAAGTAGGCTTAAAAGTAGGTATAATAAACTTCCCACAAAGGAAAATGAAGATAATTACAAAAAGCAAAGGAATAAGTGTGTATCGCTTCGCAGAAAAGCAGTAAAAGATTACTTTTCCAAAATTTGCAAAGAAAATGTTGTAACGCGACATGAATTCGAAAATTATTAGTTAGGGAATTTTACACGTGCGTCATTGTATATTTTTGTAATTTCATTATATTCTTGTTATTATCAGTACCCTCTTGGGATCTCTTCTCATGTATAAGTTTTTTCTTCACTTCGTGTGTTACATTCTTTCAAGACTGTTCGACAAGAGAGTCAAGCTGTAATTTTTTTTTTTTATGACACATCACATTTCAAATTGGGATATTCATTTGGGCTCACCTGGTATGTTATTCGTATCTTCTTGTTATATTTTTTCGTTTGTACTTCGTAGTTTATTTTAGTCAATTTTTTCTCAAAATTTGTTATTAATTTCAATTTTCAGTTTGAACATACACATCGTTACAAACGACTCACTTAATATCCCGCCACATTCAAACAGATCCAACTAAAAGTTTTTCAATCAATGTCAAAAAGGGACTTACCAAGGGTCGATTACAAATTGCTACATTCAACTGGACAAGTCAAAGAAATCGATCCCATCTCATCATCTGAAGAATTCAACTTATCAATCATCTTCGATCAATTGTCAATAAATGAGATGCCTTCTGAAACATCAATTACCACTAGAGTTACGATCCAGGAAGTGAACGATGTTATTGACGAAAATACAATCAGCCAAGAAGTGGACATGGATAGTACTATCACGCAGCTTACAGAATTGAGAAACATACTTCGTAAGAATTATATCCTTTTACAGACAGAAGATGCAAATCACGAACTGCTTCAATCTATCACATATACGTTGTCATCAATCAAAGAATACATCAAACGTGCCAAAGAATGCAAAATAAAGATAAGTTTATCCCAGATCAAAGAGAGTGCCGATGCTGCAAATCGAAAGGAACGAGCACTACTTTTCACTATCGATGATACGAAACGTGCGATCGACGATTTAATCACCGACTTTAAGCAAGATATTTCCAATCTAACCGACGAAGAGCTAATCCAATTAAAGTCTGATATGGCAATTAGAAGCAATCAAGTTGACAGAATCGCCAAAAAATATCAATCAATTTTAGAATCACCAGTCACGAACTCGGACACAGCACTCGATGTAAAAACACTTGGTGAAAGGTACGATCTTCTTAGACATGTCAAGTCCACCTTCTCAAAGAAATTAAACTCCATCCTCGAGGAACGAGACGCCTATAAACAAAAGTTGTTTTCAGAAGCCAAGTTGAACATCCAAATCAGCAAATTCAGTGGCTACGATGACGTTGTAGACATTTACACCTTTAAAAGCAATTTCAACAAAATGCACCAGCGTTCAACTCCTAAGCACTTGTTGCCTGATTTATTGAAGAATAATTACTTAAAAGATCCTGCCCTCAGTACCGTCAAGACGCTGACAGATATCGACGAAATTTGGACAAGACTCCAATTCACCTATGGTGATGTGATGATCATGCTGAACAAGAAACTGAATCGACTATCAACCACAGACCCTCTCTATAGGACAAAAGATCCTGAAGCAACTGCAAATTCGATAAGCAGAATCGTCAATTTACTGAAAGAGTTGTCATCAATTGCTGAAGCCCATGACGTTGAAAACCACTTATATTATGGAGGTGGCATCAATAAAGTTTATCGACTGCTTGGGGATGTAAGATTATCGCGTTGGCTAACAAGCATTGCAGACCAAAAGTTATCACCGAAGACTTAATGGATGAAACTCGTGCAATTCCTTGAATCAGATATGAAAATCCAACAACAAAAAATGTTGATCAAGAAATTCACCACAGAAAATCAACATCAAAAACCGCCTCCACGAGCCTTATTATCAAACCCACAAGTAAGCGAATCTCCATCACACAATGAAAATTTGAAATGCTTTATATGCGACTCAACAGAGCATGTTTCGACTTCTGGCCCTCAAGGCACAAAAATTGTTCAATACTTTGTTTGCAAAAACTTTGTTGACATGTCACCAGCCAATCGTTTTGCGGAACTCAAACGTAAAAATCTTTGTTATCAGTGTTTGTTTCCAGGTGCTCAATTAACCACAGGAAAACACCGTGATGGTAAATGTCAGAGAGACTTCGTTTGTCCGCATGAAAGCCATGAGATGTATTCAGTAAAGAAACACGTACTTGTTTGCGATCAACACAAATCAAATCCAGAGAACCAAGAATTGCTAGAACGATTCAAATCAAGATGTATCATTAAGCGGACCAACATCCCTGAATACTCAAGAACGATTTCAAATTATTATTCAAGTCAATCATTTAACGTTCATTCATGTGAAGATACTGATTCAAATCCTGGTATCTATCAACTTCAACAAATCGCCATCGACTCGAAGTCATATCTAATATTCTTTGACACAGGCTGCAGTGACTTTGTCGTACGTAATCAAGCAATTAATCAACTGAAATCGCGAGCCAATCTCCAATTCAAAGGACCGATCAAACTTGGAGGTATTGGTGATGTATCAACTCAATCATCAAATGGTATCTACTCAGTTCAACTACCAACTTTCAATGGATCAAATATATCACTCACTGGTGTGGCATTGAAGAAAATAACAGCGACATTTCCGATGTATCCACTCGATGGTCAAATCAAAGATGACATCAATAATGCATTTCGCGCGAGTGGA
Source organism: Turritopsis dohrnii (assembly GCA_027922465.2). Lineage (NCBI taxonomy): Eukaryota > Metazoa > Cnidaria > Hydrozoa > Anthoathecata > Oceaniidae > Turritopsis > Turritopsis dohrnii. Next base: position 188,180 of record BQMF02000612.1, on the reverse strand, counting down.
GGAGACCCTTCAACATTGCCAATGCTACCATCATCTGTTGGAGGCGACGTCGACTTTATGATCGGAATAAAGTACCTTCGATACCACCCGAAGCCGATTTTCCAACTGCCTTCAGGTTTAACCATTTACGAATCGATATTCAAGAATCCAGATGGCAGTAGAGGCATAATTGGTGGACCACACGAACTTTTTGCACTCATTGATCAACGACACAAAGGGAGCGGTAAGAATACATTTTTCTCAAATCAACTAACAATTTTCAAGTCTGGTTATAGCGTCAATCCAGATGTACCACTGCTTTGTGTAAAAAACGAGAGAAGTCCATTCAAGATGGCAGAATCCGCCGGAAGCGAAATCAGCTACAGATGCATGAAGTGTCGTGACTGCGATGATTGCAAATCAAACGACTCGATAATAGCTACCAGCATTCGCGAAGAAGTCGAGCAAGACCTTATAAACAAATCAGTGACTGTGAAACCAGATGAAAAAATCACAGTCGCCACTCTGCCATTCACACATGACCCACTGGTGAGATTACTTCCGAACCGCCACAAGGCAATGAAGGTTTACGCGCAACAAGTCAAGAAATTGCAAAACCATCCGGACGATAAGCGAGACATCATCGATTCAGAGGCTAAACTTCAAAAGCTTGGTCACGTAGACTTCGTCAATAATTTACCAAAACATCTTCAAAGACAACTTTCAACAAACGCAATTCAAAACTATATACCATGGAGAGCAGTCTGGAAAACGAGCTCAGTCACAACACCCTGCAGAATAGTTTTCGATGCTTCTCAACCAACTGATAGTGGCTACAGTTTAAACTCAATCTTGGCAAAAGGCACAAATGGCATGAACAAATTGGTTGAAATACTCATTCGTTGGTACTGTCACAGAGTAGCCTTTCACACCGACATAACCAAGATGTACAACACGGTAAAGCTCGATCAAAATCAATGGTGCTTCCAACGCTATCTTTGGAACAACAACTTGGATGTAAGTCAACCACCGGAAGAAAAGGTCATAAAGACTTTAATTTATGGAGTAAAATCAAGCGGCAACCAAGCTGAACGAGGAATACGCCAAACTTCAGCATTATCGAAGGATGAGTATCCCGAAGTCGATCATATCATCAATTCTGACATATATGTTGATGATTGCATAACTGGGGAAGAAAATTTACAAATCGCCATGGAAAGAGCAGATCAAATGGAAATCGTTCTTCAGAGAGGAGGATTCGGACTGAAAGGGTTTACTTTCAGTGGTAGTGACCCGCCAGAATCACTATCAAAAGACGGAAAGTCAATTGGTGTAGGAGGTCTCATCTGGTACCCAAAGGCAGATCAGATATCAATCGATGTATCAGAGTTGAACTTTGCCAAGAAACAACGCGGCAAAAAGCCTTTAACCAAAGTTGGTATCGTGCCTACACATCTCACAAGACGTCATTGTGTTTCAAAAGTCAGTGAGCTTTTTGATATTACCGGAAAGATTACACCCATAACCGCTTCATTGAAACTTGATCTTCACAATCTGGTACAGCGTGGTTTAAAGTGGGATGACATTATACCCAACAATCTGAGACCTATTTGGGAGTCAAACTTTGAAATGATGCAAGAAATCAAATCAATTAAATACTCAAGGACAGTCGTCCCGGAAGATGCTGTCAATCTGATGATCAACACCATCGACTTTGGAGACGCAACAAAACAGATGGCTGCTGTTGCAATATACGCTAGAATACTCCACTCAAATGGTGAGTATTCTTGCCAACTCATTTTCTCTCGTTCAAAGATTTTGTCATCTGCTACTCAACCTCGTGCTGAACTTGAAGCAGCCGTCCTTAATACACACACTGGCGAGGTTGTTAAACGTGCTTTGAAGTCGAGACATGACGGATCACTCAAACTTACAGATAGCACAATTGTTTTGCACTGGATTAGCAATGATGAAATCACCCTGAAGCAGTTTGTACGTAATCGAGTAATCGACATCAATCGATTTACATCTCCAGAAGATTGGCAGTACGTCGACACAAAGAACATGCTTGCAGACATTGCAACTCGTAAAGGTACGACATTAGATGAGATCAACAGTAATTCCAGTTGGATAAATGGGCACTCCTGGATGAGAGGTGACAAATCAAATTTCCCAACCAAAACTGTAAGTCAAATCATTTTCGATTCCTTTGATTTATCCGAAACAAAGAAAGAGGCAATCGAAGGCAGTCATGAGGTTTACCTGACGGCCATGAATAAAATTCCGGCCGAAGTTCAAGAGCGTTACTCGTATTCGAAATATCTGATCGACCCAAACAAATTTCGATTTCAAAAAGTCATTAGAATTTTGGCCCAAGTTATTAAGTTTCTGCAATTGCTTAAATATTTAGTACTTTTACGAAAGAATGTCATCAAACCAGACGATCAATTCAAAGAGAACGGAAGACTTACTGATGGCCAAATCAAGGAAGCTGAAACCTATTTTTGGCGCAAAGGAACTAAAGAATTGAAACAATTCGTCAGCAAAGAAAAGTACAAACGCATCTCAACTGACGTGAACGGAGTTCTGACGTACACCGGACGTATTTTACCAACAGACGAAATCAATGTAATCACTCCAATGACAAAGGTGATGAAAGACCTTTATCAAACGATGTTTTGTGTACCAATTCTGGACAAAAAATCACCAATCGCCTACGCCGTATTGAGAGAAGTTCATTGGTATGACAAAACAGTCAAACACTCTGGTATCGAAAGTACGTTACGCTACGCATCAAAGAAAGTATTCATCATTGAAGGTCGTGAAGTAGCAAAGAAGGTCAAACGCTCATGCAAACTATGTCGTTATCTCGAAAAGCAACAAGTCAAAGTCAGCATGGGGAAAGCTCCAAATTGCTGCATGACGATTGCTCCAGCTTTCTACAATACGCAATGTGATCTTGTCGGTCCTTTTCAAGCTTACTCAAGTCACAACAAACGTAAAACGATAAAAATCCGGTTAACACTCTTCTGTTGCACAACAACGTCTACACTGGCAATCAAAGTGATGGACGACTACAGCACACCATCCTTTCTCATGTCTTTCACTCGATTCGCATGCGACAATGGCTACCCAAAAACGCTTTACGTCGATCGAGGAAGTCAAATCGTTAAAGGCTGCCAAGATGCGAAAATCAGCTTCAATGATTTACAACATCGACTACACATTGACGTTTCAGTAAATTTTGAGCTCTGTCCAGTTGGAGGACACAATTACAATGGTAAGGTCGAAAGAAAAATCAGAGAGGTTAGATCATCGATCGAAAAATCATTTTCTGGTAGACGATTATCAGTTATTCAATGGGAAACTGTCTCTTCCGAAGTGAGCAATTCAATCAACGATCTACCTCTTGCCCTCAACGGTATTGTAGCAAGTTTCGACACAATGGATTTGATTACACCAAACAGATTGAAGTTAGGACGAAATAATGATCGTAGTCCTACTGGTCCATTACAAGTTACGAAAAACTACTCGAAAATCCTCAACACCAACATTGAAATATACAACACTTGGTTTGAAAACTGGTTGATCAATCACGTCCCTAAGATAATGCATCAACCCAAATGGTTTGTTCAAGACAGAGACGTCATGGTTCGTGACATCATTCTCTTCATCAAGAACGATTCAGTTTTGTCGTCGACTTATCAATATGGTATTATCAAAGAAACGTATTATGGTAAAGATGGTCGGATCCGACAAGCGAAAGTACATTACAAGAACGCAAATGAACAATCGTTTCGTGAGACTATTCGAGCTGTTCGTGAAATAATCGTTATTCACCAAGCTGATGAACAGGACTTAGTGGACGAACTGAATGAAATGTATAACAAAACAAAATAACTTTTCGAATCTTGCCTGGGGCAGTGTAACGCGACATGAATTCGAAAATGATTAGTTAGGGAATTTTACACGTGCGTCATTGTATATTTTTGTAATTTCATTATATTCTTGTTATTATCAGTAACCTCTTGGGATCTCTTCTCATGTATAAGTTTTTTCTTCACTTCGTGTGTTACATTCTTTCAAGACTGTTCGACAAGAGAGTCAAGCTGTAATTTTTTTTTTTTATGACACATCACATTTCAAATTGGGATATTCATTTGGGCTCACCTGGTATGTTATTCGTATCTTCTTGTTATATTTTTTCGTTTGTACTTCGTAGTTTATTTTAGTCAATTTTTTCTCAAAATTTGTTATTAATTTCAATTTTCAGTTTGAACATACACATCGTTACAAACGACTCACTTAATATCCCGCCACAAATGTAAGTACAAATGAAAACTTTTGGAACACCATAAGACCTTTTCTTACAAACAAGGGTTCTATTGAATCAACAGATATAATGATTGTGAAGGATGATAAGATAATCACCGATGAAAGACACTTGTCAGAAATGTTCAACAAATACTACATCAATATTGTCGAAACAACAACTGGCGTTACGCCTACAGATAGAACTAATAATTTTGAAAGTGCTGAAATTCAATTAGAAAAAATTATAAAAGACTTTGAAGACAACCCAAGCATTAAAATGATTAAGGAGAAAGTGGAATCATGTAATTTTAAAAAGACACTTGTCTCGCTATTAGATTCAGCCAAAATTGAAAAACTTTTACAAAACATAAATCCAAAAAAAGCTACTGGGATTGACAAAATTCCACCAAAACTAGTAAAACTAGCAGCAGGAATTTTGGCACCACCACTGGAAACTGCAATCAAAAACAGTATCGATCAAAATATATTCCCAGCAAACGCAAAGCTAGCGACAGTTATTCCCTTGGACAAAGGTACAAGAAATAAAAACGAGATGTCAAATTTTCGCCCCATAAGCGTTCTAAACAGTTTTTCAAAAATATACGAAAAAGTATTAAGTGAATATTTGCAAATGCAAATAGAGCCTTTCATGTCAAAATTTGTTGCTGCCTATAGAAAATGCTATAGTACTCAACATGTACTTATCCGACTTATTGAAGAATGGAAGGAAAAATTAGACAGCAATAACTTCGTTGGAGGAATTCTGATGGATCTTTCAAAAGCCTTCGATTGTGTCCGTCATGACCTGCTTATTGCAAAGCTGGCAGCATATGGAGTCGATAAGAATATTTGCCTTTACCTATTGTCATATTTAACAAACAGAAGGCAATGTGTAAAAGTCAACAATACAAAAAGTGGTTTTATGACAATTAAAACAGGTGTCCCCCAGGGTTCCATATTGGGACCGATTTTGTTTAACATATTTATCAATGACTTATTTTTCTTTATAGAAAATGCTGTGATTCACAATTTTGCTGATGATAACACCTTGTCTTACTCTGCTAAATTTCTACCTGATCTTATTAATGTTCTAGAAAAGGAATCCAACAATGCAATCAACTGGTTTCACAGGAACAAAATGATTGTCAATCCTAATAAATTTCAAGCCATTATCATAGATAAAAGGAAAAACGATTTAACTGATAAAACATTAAACATAGGAGGAAAACAAATAAAAACAGTTTCCTCAGTAAAACTGCTAGGTGTACAAATAGATGATAAGTTAAATTTTAACTGTCACATTAAAAATATCTGCAGATCAGCATCAAATCAGCTGAATGCTCTCATGAGGTTTAACACGTTTCTTAATTTTGAAAAGAGGAAAGTTTTGATAAATAGCTTTATTCTGTCTAATTTCAACTACTGCCCTTTAGTATGTTGTCTCTCCAATGCAAAATCATTACAACTGATAGAAAGCATTCACAAAAGATCAATTAGATTCCTTTATAATGATAATGAAACTCCATATCTCCTTCTCCTCCAACAGTCAGGAAGACCAACAATGAAACTCGCAATAGAAAGAAATATTTGTATTGAAATTTTTAAAACTATTAATGATTTAAATCCTGTTTTTATGAAAGAAATCTTCAAACTGAGAACTACGGATCGAGCAACTAGAGATCAATATAAACTAAATTTAGCAATTCATAAACGCAATCAAGTGACTTTTGGAATAAGGAGTCTTTCATACTTGGGTTCAAAGATTTGGAACAAATTACCTTATCATGTGAAATCCTCTGCAACTGTCTACGCTTTTAAAAACATCATAAAAATGTGGAACGGTCAAAACTGTGAATGCAAAGAATGCCAGTTGTAATTTCAAATCCTGAATGTCTTGTAGTTTCAGTCGGGATAGATTAGCTATTTGTATGCATATTTCTATATATTGTATTCTTAGCTATGTAAAGTTAAATCCGACGTTAAATAAATTGAACAACAACAACAACAAAAAAAAAACAAAACAAAAAAACACACTATAATATAGTAGTAAATTAGGAGAAAGATACGAAAAACATTCTATCTCCCAACTTACAGTACCATGCTTTGAAACGGGAAAAAAGCAAAGTCAGCTAATAATTGTATTCCACCGTGTAACGTCAACACGAAAGTTGGAAGATGATGATGAAGAACAAAATCGGAACTGACATTCGCCTATCTCGTGAAACTACTATGCCTCCTCGCTCGCTTACGCTCGCTGCGGGGGCAATTATATCTAAGTTGTGCAAATTATATTTTCTTTTTTCCCTTGCTGAATTTTTCAATTTTATTACATTATGCCCTGTAAAGCACTTCACTGTAAACCGATATTGTAAAGACCAAAAAGTTCCTGTTAAAAGGAATTGAGAAAATTGATGTTTCACATTTATAAGTATGGAAATGATCCTTATTAAAGCTTAGTTTCCATTAGGCGCTTAATCGCGTTAAATACCGGGTATGGCAAAAAAAACGTCCCCAAAGTTGAAAACTTGATGTAGCTTCGTCAAATGATCGAAATGATTTGAAACTTCACAGGTTTGTTTTTACACCTATTTTTGACGCGAATCCACTCGACTATTATTTTTGGAGTCGAGTTAAAGATAAAGTATACGAGGGAAGACTCAACAAACATTTTACTTCAGAGGATGAAATGATTCGGAAAATCAAATCGGCCTGGAAAGAATGTGCATCAAATCTTTCCGAGATCCGAAAAGCAATGAAACAATTTACAGAGAGACTTAAAGCAGTAAACGACTGCAACGGCTCTTCAATCAAAATGCACTTTGCATAAACGTTTTGTAAATTTCATATTCTTTTAGTTTTATGAATAGATTTGTGGATTTGTCATTGTCTAGTTCAATGAAATTTTGTAATTGATATAAAATTTCATTTTGATCACAGTAAGATATATTGACGTCAATTCTATAAACAAGTGATTTTTTATATGTTTTCGGGAAATTGCTATATCTTTAAGAAAAATTGTCGTTTAGCTGTCAAACTCTCAGGAAATATCAGAAATAGGTGCGAAAACAGCCCTATGAAGTTTCAAATCATTACGATCATTTGACGAAGCTACATCAAATTTTCAAATTTGGGGACGTTTTTTTTGCCATACCCGGTATTTCGGGGTGATTTTTGTCTCTGGAGTTAATCATATTGAGTATAACTTCAAGCTGATGATAGGGAATGCTATTTTAGGTAGGCTTGAGGTAATTGCAGCCATTTATAATTGCTGCTTAAATTGCATTTTAAAACATTTTCGTCGTTTTTCTGCCATATTGAACAAAATTTTACTCAACTTCTTTGTAGTAATTAGTAAATAGATCTGATTTGTATTGTGAACATAGTAATTTCTAATATGAATGTCGGTATTATTCTTTGATAAAGCAGGTGGCAACGCGCTAAGTCGCGTTAAAATATCAAAAAATTTTGATATTTAAATTCCGGGTTAAATCGGCGCCAAAAATTATCACGATTTAGCCCACCTGCTTAACGCGATTTAGCGCCTGATGGAAACCAAGCTTAAGGGATGGTTTGCCAACAAAATATACACCACTATGGTGACAAATTCCCTCTCCATCCAAGAAACATATCTACATCTCACACAAGAAGACATTTGAAAAATTTTGTGTGATAAACTGGCATTGTTTGTAGGATGTCTGTGCCCAAAAGCTTTCAACTGCATAGTGAACTTGCTACCAAAGATATTTTAAGTGTTGGTCTTTGATATTATATGAAATATAATTCATGAAAGAATGAATATTAATGAAATAGGTCTGCATAAAAATGGAAGTTTTAGTTACTTATGCTAACTGAAAATACATTGATACTTAAAATTTGGTTACATATTGTTTTTCTTGTTAGTAAAGCCTTTCAGTTCAAAACTTCTTATTACCTCGTTTGTTACCTACAACACTGTTTTGTGTACTAAGACTTTCAAAGATCTAGTTCAAGAAGGCAGTTATTTGTTTGAATTCATTTTTGGTTTCATGAAATTATAATTAAAAACATATACAGTGTGTCTCTGAGAAATTTAGCCCGAAACTTATTTAACACATAATTTTTATTCCCAGTTGAAAGTCAAAGATTCATTATTATTCGAATAGATTCATGTTCATAAACAAAGAGACATTATAGACTCATTAAAGAAGGTGTTAATCGATCATTAAGAAAGTAGTGATGCGTTAGATGCCAAAAAACTGTTATAACTTGGAAAATATAAATTTTTAATGTCTAATTACTATATCTCCAGAAAGCCAACAAAATGCTCTTTTTAATGGTATAAAAACCGCTAAAAACAAATCACTGTATGAAAAGTTATTAGATGTTAAACCTTCGGGCTAAATTTCTCAGAGACACACTGTATTTTTTTTCGAAATACGTGGTTGTTTTCTACACATGGTCTTACAAAAGATTTTCTTATAAGAAAATATACAGCTCAGGCATGTATAATTCTTTTGTCTTTAATAAATTAATTTCTGGTGGTTTATGATTAGACCCTTTTTACACTAACTTATCATTTTAACATATATTGTTTATGCCCGTTTTCCACCAGTGAGATACAAAAAAACACAAGCCTCAAAGAACTTTGTAGTAACTTTTCATAACTTTAAGTACAATTGCTGCTACCATTTTGCGCCATCTGGCTCTTGTAATAATTACAAAATATAATTAGAATTATTTCAGATATTTTTTAACCAGATAAGAAGAAAAATCTTCTGATGAATTTCCATGAATGAAAATTCATTTTACCTTATTACGGATGGTAAATTGAAAATTAGGGTTTGATTGACAATTTTTGACTCACCCCTCTACCCATACTCTAAATAAAGATATTGAGCAATTATTTTCCTTTCAAGTATATGGCACTTTGAGTATTTCAAGTTAAAATTATGACTCTGTAATGCAAGTTTCTTTAAGGTCAGCATTTTGTTAAATTGGCATTTATTGGTAATTTGTGCAGTTATATTACTGTTTACACTTTTATTTTTAGTAATCAGCAACTGCTTGGCACTAGATCTTCACTGAATTGGTAGAAACGAAAATACACTTGCGTGATTAACCAAGCACGTCAGGTTGTAAGCACGTAAAGCTGGAAAGTCCAACTAGTAACTGAAATTTGAAGTTGAAATAAAATCGATTAAAGTAACAAAGTTGATGTAGTTGTTTTCTTGCCCATATGATTTCTGTTAGTGCATAACGTATAACCATATGGTTTCTATGCTACCGGAAAAATCTTTCGGCTAATAAGGAGAAGGTTTAATTGTCTTGGAAACGCAGGGCCGATTACTTATTCTTAGCTTCCATGTTTTTAATGAATTTGTCCTTGACCTTAAGACGACTTCGGTTCAATGAATTTATTGGAAACAATATGCGCATGTAATACGTTATGAATTTGGGTTTTTGGTCTTGATGGCATATAGATCGGCTATCAATGTTAGAGAAAATAATCTGTATGAAAGAACAGGTTTCTCCGGTTACCATTCATTCAACATCTGGCCTATTCAATACTACCGTGGAACACGGCATCATCACGGGCAATTAAATTTTTTGCATTGAGAAAATATTTGGGAGTCCTTTCAACATAGTGGATTTTACGCCCCCTGTAAGGCGAGTGAATTTGCATTTTCGATTCGCATGTCCACCAACCGTTATGGGTTTTCAAGATACTAATCAAGCTGTATTTTAGAAATGCAGGTTTCTTTGTCGCAAGCTGTATTCCTGTGATATTTTAAAAGCATCCAATTTGCGCTGACCTTAAGGCCTGTGGGTCTCTTGTTTTATTTTATTTTGTGCGACGTCAGTGTGAAACCATTCTATTGAAACCTTAATCGAATGCCAGTTTAAAGAAAATTATTTCAGTAACCAATAGGGATATCTGACGATTTCTGGGGTCCGCGATATTGGCCATGGGGTGGCAAAAAAATTTAGGCCAAATGTTTTTGGAGATGGGTGTGTGACGTCATCAATATTTTTGATCGATGATATCTCTGTAACGGTTGATCGCAGAAGAACAATGCCATACATTTTTCTGATCAGTTTTTCGAGCTCTACATCATGGGTACACTTTCCGTTGCCAATTCCTAAACTTTGTTTTTCTTGAACTCAACACAGGCTGAACATGGGCGGCAAGTCACGCCAAATTGGCGGCTATCTATACATTTATAGCTGATTCTCAGTCTGTCTGTCGGTTTGTTTGTTTGTTTGTTTGTCTGTCACTCAAAATGGTAGATTGAGTTGTGAAGAGAAATTATTTCTTTTCTTGTGGACGACGTCAGTTCGAAACCTATGCATTGCATCCCCAATCGAACGTAACGTTTAGGGAAAATTATTAATTAATTTTTTGTCGACCGTTCTGTGACGTCATTAAAATTTGTGTAAATCTTCTGTAACGGTTGGTCGTAGAAAAATGATCCCATTCATTTTTTTGATCAGTTTTTCGAGCTCTACAACATAGGTTCACTTATAATTCCCAATGCTTTAATTTTATTTTTGGTTACCTCAACGCAGGCTGAACATAAGCGGCGAGTGACGCCGCCTAGGCGGCTAGTCTATATATTAATAGCGATTCTCTGTTTGTCTGTTTGCTTGTCTGTCACTCAAAATGGTCGATTGAGTTGTGAGAGTAATTCTTTAATTTTATTTTGTGCGACTTCAGTGTGAAACCATTGTATTGAAATCCTAATCGAATGTGACGTTTAGGGAAAATTATCTCGGTAACCAATAGGGATAACTGACGTTTCTTGGGGTCCGCGATATTGGCCAATAACCTAGTCGCCTCTTAAGATCGAAAAGAAATATGATAATGTTGGACTCCTTTACTTTTTTTTGACTAACCCTGAATACGCCTTTATGTTCTCCTGGCTTTTGCCTTAAATGTCTAAGAAGGATCATGAATACTTTTCTTGCTATACCGTTAAACTAGTCTATCCAAAATGACAGTTTCCTTATGAACAATTTTGCTATTGGTGTTATTGGTTATCGATGGATGGCGTAGTTGCGAGTAGACGAAGAATGATGTACAGTGTGTACACCATAAGTGGGCACCTTGTTTAAAACACGAATTAATTTTCGAATTTTCAACAATAAAATGTGATTTTTATACCGTTCGAAAGACTATCTTTTGAGCTTTCTAAAAATATAAGTTGTTATTTATAAAAATATTTATTTTAAAGAATATTAAGTATTTTTTGTTCAGACTTTTAACGAGCAATTGACCTTTCGTTTCGTTGAAACAACCGCTGTTGGTGGTGTTGTGACAAGTTTGCCACGAAATTATTTGAAAAGGCACAAACTTTTTTTCATTGTGTAAACTTACCTTAAATTTTTTATTATGATTTAATAATTTCATATTTCCAACGCATTGCCAAAATTTTTATAAGCGAGAAAACAAACTTTTTATGAAATTCATTCAATCAAGCAGAAGCGAACTTTCGTTGTAGGAGACAAAAAGTTATGTAGCTGTTATTCAGGTTTTAGACAACAGTTTCTGGGTAAAAATTCACCATTAGAAAGCACGATTCAAAGTTTTTAAATCTTTGTAAAAGAGCTTTAGAAATGAAACTTTTATGTTTCAAGCTTGCAAAAACGTAAAGTTTTCTTTGTATAAACGCAGCTTTATTACAGTATTTAAGCTTTTTATAATTTACCATGCTACTTGAGTCGTTAGCACCTATTCAAGCAATTGATCATTATTGATTTAATGTTATGGTAAAATCGAAAAATAGGTTTTTCTATGACAAGGGTTAAAACATTTTCTTTATGTTCATATAAAAATTGAAAAAAAACAAGCACAAAAAACAAAAGATATGCTCATTGAAAGTTGGGTGCCCACTTTCTGGTGGAAACACTGTATATTTAGTCCCCTGAGTGTCGTGGAATCTCAATTACATAGAGAACATGTACAGTGTGTCCCAGAGAATTTTGGTCTGAGATTTTAACAAGTTATAACTTTTCACACATATATCAGATTCTAGAGATTTTTACATCATTCCATAGCATTTCTTTCAAGAATTTTAAAAACTTATATTTTAAATAATTTAGTCCAACACCTTTGTAGTTAAAAGAATTTCTTTGAACTGTCACGGGCATTAACTTCTTAATGGTTAATGAAAGTAAGTTTTCACGTGCGATTATTCTTTTGTTTATTAAGAACATGTCGTGGTGTTATCGAACACACTAAAATTATAATGTCATCACAAAGTTAAAAATTGTGAGACAGGGGCTTCTACAAAATTTTTTGACATCAAATGAGCAATCTTTAGTTGCTACAAAAACGTTTCTCCACTGAGATCCAGAATTTATCAGAGTTGAGAAGTAAAATGGTTGACGCTGCAAATAATCTTAGACAAAATCAAAGTTTTATTCGCCACTCTTTATGACATCAAGAGTAAATCGCTGTGTCTAGAGAAACGGGGGACATGTTGAGGCAGCTTAATGTTTTGTTTTTAATGAATCGTGTGTTTTACAGTCACTTGACTTTTATATTGTCTTTGATAATGACCTTTGATAGCTGTTACTGAAAGATGTGTTAATTAACCATTAAGAAGTTAATTGGATTTTTCATGGTAAAATCCTTAATTGCTTCCAAACTAAAAAGTTTTGGAGAACAAAATGTATATTTTTAAAATCATTGAATAAAATCCTATCAAATGGTGTAAAAATTGCTGAAATCTCAGATATGTGTGAAAAGTTATGTGCTGTTAAAATCTCAGACCGGAATTCTCTGGCACACGATGTATGAAGCATGTCTTTTGCTCGTACATATCACCGCATAAATCTAGACTTGGTAACCATGATAACCAGCACTGTTGGCGAGATTTGTTGTGGTTTTTTTGTTGTTGTTGTTTCCAGTATTATAATCCATACCACCGCAACTAACCTTAATGACCGTTTTTCGCTAATAGAAATTAACTTAAAAGTCTATCAGCGGCAATCATCTCGTCATAAATAGCTACTAACTAAAACAGCCTGTATTGCAGTCAAATTGCAGTGATTTTCGTCCCAACAAATATTATTACGATTTCGAGTATACAAGAGTAACACAGCAGAAATCTCTTAAGCTTTATTCCACAAATAACTTCCACAACACCACAGTAGAATGCAATAATTTCAAGAATTTTAAAAATTTATTATGTTTCAGTTTGTATTTGTGATTAGGAAGGATGTTCACATTAAAGAAATTGAATAATGAAATAATGATATTAATAAGCAAGGCAAGCAGCATTGCATGTATAAGCTGTGGATGAGAATGAGAAAAAAAGGAAGAACATATTCTTATTCTAAAAATACTGTTAGTAGGAGGAATAGAAAAAACTGGCACTTCATATTTTGTAAGAAATTGATGATTAACCGTGTCAGAAGACTTTTGATTATCAAAGATGTTTTCTTTTTCAGAAAAAAAAAGTTGGTTAAAAGGAAACTGTGCGTTTTGTTTCATATGCAGCGATTCTGTAGTGGTTAGTACCTTTGAATGCGAGCGCTGCGACCAGGGTTTGAGTTGAGTCACATCGTGTCTCGATACTCCACTCCGATGCGTTATAAGAACAGTGTATCAGCCGACTAGGAGCCATCCACTGACTGCACACTGGCCTTTGGAAAAGTGCTATACGTACCTCTAACAGTAAGCAGAATAGCCAACCATTACAGATGGAAGCCCAAATGACTAAAAAGTCCCAGTTACTTATTCACTGCATGTTACTTACTTAAAAATTATTGTCATGTGATTCCTACATTGGTCAAAATTCATCACGTGAAAACTCGTTTATTCTTTTATCACTGCCGATTTTTAAAAGCAAGGTTGGAAAACCAAACCATAGATATCTCACTGACATATGACCAAAATATAGGGCCCTTCCCCAGTGGGTTGCTTTTAAGCTTGTTACGCAATTATAAATGAAAGGTGGTTTCCTAAGAGTATATTTGTTTTCCTAGTTCCTTTTAACTTTTGAATTTGATGTCATAATAGTTGCCTACGTTTTTAAGAAGTTGGCATACATGGAGATTATATCCTCAATTATGAGATTAAGAGATTAAGGGCATCGATAAAACCCCAGATAATAATTCTAAAAATCTTTTATTTTCAACCTCTGCAATTTACAAGGTTTCGTAAGATAAATTGCTTTCACGAATGTTTTTTCCTAATAAATGTTTCAGGATGATTGAAGCATTTGTAACCAAGAAGAAGAGATATGAATTCTTTTACAAGTTATTGGGACGTTATTGAGACTCCATAGTAACTTGTGTTGAGTTTTCTATTAGGTTTTCATAAAGTATAGCTAGTAAAAATTCATAATTTGATGCATTTGATAAATATTTTGTCTCACCTAAAAATAGGATCTGTTACTTATGAATTTAGGCTGTTTTACGGCAAAATGTAAACAGTGTTTAACCATCTATATGCTTTGCCATTCTTCTCGCCATCCCTAGCCCAAATAAGAATTATATGTTAAATGGAAGGACCAAACTGAACTAATAGATGACATAAAACTTTTATCTTTCAGTAACTTCTCTTTTTTGCGTTCATTTCAATTTCAAACTGATGAATTAAATATTCATGAATTTTTGTGATTTCATCAGTTAATTACCGTATCTGCTCTAATAAATGCCGCCCTCTGATAAACGGCGTCCTTTATTAAACACCGCACTTATATCGGAACATTTGTAACAAACGCCACAGTCTAATAAAAGCGTTGTTTATTAGAACACAGGCTGAACTAAAAGTAGCTTAATAGTTTTATTTGTTTTCTATCAACAAATTCTTCCTCTTTTGCATGGTAGTTGCTATAAAATAGAAGATATTTTCTCTTCTCATTTCTTATCATATCATTTTTGTGAACATATCTTTTATGTAAAACATTTTCAAACTATCTTTTGTAACGTTTTTTAGGATAAGAAAACATTGTTGTTTAAGTTTAAGCCTTTATCTAATTGTTCATTTCGCATTAAAAGCCACCCTCTAATGAACACCGCCCTCTATTAAACACCGCATCCAAAAGTTGGATTGAAAATCATGAAAAATTTGTAGCTTTGTGTACAAAATAAAAATTGATACTTTTGCTGTTAATGTGCACTCTGTTAAAATTCCCAAATCAACACCTTGCCTTTTTTTGGAGAGGAAATGAGTATATTTAAAGATAATTGCAAAATGATGAAAATGCAACCATAATAATATGATTCACTTCCATCAAATTGAAATAGAATTTATTCGAAGAAACGCGTATATAATTGTTATGCCATATGAGGCTTTGTTAGTCACGCTCATTTTGACTTGGCAAAGAAATAGAAAGGATTCCTAGAACTACGAAAGTGTTTATAATTAAAAATTAATTTCCACCCACCATAGTAAATCTTTAGGAAGTTTTTTTGCGAGCATTGCAAAAAGGTTATTCTCCTGATCAATTAAAACTTGTGTTTTCCCCAATTGGTCTTATATATAAATACCCTATAAGTCTCACAAATATTAATAGCCATATAATTTGAGTTTGGAGAAATAGCTCGACCATAGAGTAAATCACAAAAAATGATTCACTCCACCAACGACGATATCCTGACTAACTGTAAGTTTAAAGAATGAGTATTTAATTATAATGCTTTGAAGGAATGAAACACGAAGCACCAGGGTGTGGCTTGGTTCTTAGGTAGCGGCATTTGACTATTATTTTCACCTTCGTCGTTATCATTATCATCATCAGCATTCACATTTACACAATCTTTCTTACAAAGTTTTCATATCATGTGGTAATTAGCGAATTACGAAAACATGTCAATCAACATTTTCATGTTGCTATAATATCAATGTATTCATCAAATTATATTTTTATTAGCAATTGCCAAACACCACGAGAAAAGCTTTAAGTCATTCCCTCGATATTCGTTGTGGTACTTCTTGCTGGACTTGCTTGAAACGAATGATTCTAGTCACCTCATCATGTGGACTAACAAGGAGAATTTGGAATTTCATTTGGTCAACCCAAAAGAGTTGTCCGATCTGTGGGGTCAACTCAACGGAAAGGACAACATGACCTATGCGAAATTATCACGAGCTCTAAGATATTACTACGGCAAAGGAGTCCTGGAGAAGGTAAGCAACATTTCAGAAGATGGAGAACGCCAGATTATTGGATATTTTTAAGTTTAAGAGTCAGGTATTTAAAAGTTAAGTTGTTGCACGAATCTATCGAAGGATTTGTATTTACTGTAGACTATTTACTTACTATGCAAACTAATTGAATATGTTAAGATATGCTAAACCTTGAAAAAGTGGAGTTTAAGTACATTGAGTTTCATGAATTTAGACGGCTGGCAGTAAGTTTTTAGTACATTACGATATTTCGTGTTCATCAAGGGTGGTAATGTTTGTAGTTGTTTTAATAACTTTTGGGGGATAAATTAGACGATAACTATGCCTAACGAACATTTACTTGTAAAACCACCGGAAGGTATATTTATATACAGACGATTATGCTGTATCAGTCTTTTTGGTCATTCATTCAATCGAGACGAGACGGTGGGTTGACAATGAGTATTTGAGAATGTGCTGACAAAAGTGTTAAAATCAGGAGTGGGAATAGCAATCGTTCAGTCTGATAAGCCCGATGGCTCAATCTGTTCTTTTGCTAGAAAATCATGGGAGTTTGAAACATTTTTATGGTCTAAGGAAGGAATTCTGAAGGAGTTTTCATTTCAATTCGTTTTTATATGTTTTTTGGAAGTTTGTTTTTTGGGGATTTTTCATGGTTTTTTTTACAACAATATCGTGTTCCAGGTGTTTATTAGTTCAGCCCTATTTTTTTGAACGTACAACTGGGCGAACATATTTTCATTATGAATTTCAGATTAATGAGTTTGGATCTATTTGTTTCATATATGTTGTGAGTTACTTGTGAAATGCTGCCATGATGTGGCTCCAACTTAAAAACTATGCAAAATAGGATTTAGTTTTTACCAAATAGAGACTGTTCATATATGAGCTGTCATATGGATTTTTCAGCAAGGCTTTTTCGCAGGCTCAGGTTTATCCTCATGTGACACTGTTTATTGATAAAAAATCAGACTATTTTGTTGGGATCGAAGTAAGATCTTGGTTAGCCAGGCCAGCTCATTTTGATATTACAGGTTGTTGATTTTTAAGAGGATTTGCCAAGAGAGCCGAGTTTTCCGTTTTTCCTAGTGAACACCTCCACACATGATAAGCCTCAGAATCTAAGAAATACATTTGATCACTGTTAACCAATAATTGATAAATAACTGGAAGAAACCTTGTTATTGGTCAGTTTTAAGAATACTTTTATCCTCATACCCCGGTTTTGTTTTGTTCTGAATTGATGTTTTCGAATTTTTCTTCAGGTACTGAACAAGCATTTCCACTATCGCTTCATTAAATCAGCAAGAACAAAGTTTGCGATGGAGAAGAAATTTGAAACAAAATGCCAGAAATCAAAAAAGTCAGACTGTCCATTAGTTGAAGAAAGTGAAAACGTGAAAAGTAGCGTTCCTGCTTCGGAAAGATTCACTGGTTGGATCAAGGAGATACAATGTAGTGCACCTACTGTTAACTGTGCTGATTCTTGTAGACATCAGAATGACGAAGGTTTACGTATTCTTAACAACAACACCACAACGAGTTTTCATGCAAATCATCGCTTTGAGAACCAAGCTGCGAATAATGCGTTGCTCACGCCAGTAGCAGTAAATAACGGAATGATCCAGTCACTATATAGTGATGAAAACTTTTTTCAATTTGAAGATGGTGTTGCGATTTCCCAGACAACATCTTTGCTTGAACAGACTGTTCCGATAATTGATGACCTTCCAGAAATCCCTAATCTAAATGAATTTGTCTCCATTCAAGAAATTAGTAAGTATATGATGGAAAATCCCCAATTTTGTAAGGCCAAACAGCCAGAAGCATCAAAAATATTTCAAAGTTATCTATCTGACGAAGAGAACTTAGAACATAGTAGCACCGTTTTCACTGAAGAGCAACAGGATTTACTTGACTTACTAATGAAATTCTTTTAATGTGACATTATTTTTGTGGACTTGTAATTGTTTTGTTTTTTACCCGCGACGTCAATTTATAACTACTAGACCAGGTCACTGTGGAGCCAAGTACCACCTAGAGGGTGGGGAATTCTCTTCAATAGTTTTGAATTGGTATATACCTATATTTTTGAGAATGAGGTGTCAAATTTGCTGGGGAGGTGGCACTGGTCCAAAAATGGCCTTGTTTTAGCGGTACATGACCTGGGTTTTATTCAAATTTATAAGGGTTTCTTAAGAAAACAGAAATTTCTCATCTTGCAAACTAGACCACTGGACCTTTATTATTTGCCCAACAAGCTTGAAAATTGGCAGGGGTGTTGTTGATGAACTAAAGTTTGATTTTAGAAAAAAAAAATTTCAAATTTTTTATCAGGGGGTTTTGTATAAAAACTTTAGGAAGTAGAAAAAATAGGTATTATATGAAAACATAATTTTTTTTTATTATATCAATATAAACAAGGTTTTCATAGCTTAAACATGTCTAAAGTCTTAGATTCATACACTTAGATGACTTTTTTATATCTCCTTGAATAAAGGTAAGTAAAAAATTGTTTTATTTCATATTACAGGGGGTAATGTAGCTTTTTCAGGGGGCAAAATTGTGATAACTTGACACAAAAAATCCTTTCTCTTCCTCAACTCATAAAAATGGGGCATGGAAATTTATGTCAATGTGATTTTTGATTAATCTTGGTGTCAAATATGCTTTCAGGGGGTAATTTGGCTTTTTCAGGGGGTAATGTAGCTTTTTCAGGGGGTGAAATGTTAAAGAATTACTACAGAATGTATAAAAAAAATACAACTCCATATATCGTTATTTTTTGAACAAAATTAGAACTAATAATAGAGTATTGCTAAATAAGTCTCTAAAATATTATTTTTAATAAAACATCAGTCAGAGTCATCATTTTCTGATTTGTAATCATCATCTTCAAGATCTGAGACACTTTCAACTGCTTCATTGAGCAGAATGTCAGTTATATCGTCTGGGAAGGCATAATCGACCCATATAGGAGTTGCATCGTCTTGCCAACCATTGTCAATTATTGGTGGTGGATTTGCTACGCTGTGTAATGATAATCGCCAAAGTTTCGCAACATAATTTGCATGTTTACAGTGAGGGTAGAGGACTGATTGACATGGTGGAAGTAATGAAAGGTCGATTATTTTCTATTGGCTTAAGTACTTGCTTTCAAATAATTTAAACCTGGCAGCGTTAACAGATTTCTCCTTCTTCATTTTGTAAAGACAACAGGTGTACTCTTCAAGAGTTGAGAAAAACGGGCTATCAATCTCTAAATCCCACGATGTACCTAGCTGACCAAAAGCACGTATAAATTTATAATTTGTTGACAGCGCTTTCCAACAGGCTGGTTTTCCTTTCCTGAAGAATGATGAAATATAATCATTTCCAGTATAAGCATGGAAACCAATCAAAGCTAGTTATAATAACCGAAGTATTAAACAACAACTACTCTAAAGTGTTGCAAATCTTGGGTTGCTCTTCTGTATACATTTCTCAAGAGAGCCGTACTTATCTTATGATGTTATTGATGAATTATCTTCAGATCAGGAAGAAACTGATACGAAAGTGATATTGCACTGCTATCATTCTTTAAACGAAAATGGTATTGATAGTGTAGTTTTAAGATCACCGTCAGGAGACACTGACATTCTCATACTGGCCCTTGGTATGCTCGATCCTACAAAAATATTCCTTGACTATGGTAATGGAAAAGCAAGGAAAGGTATATGGTTAAGCTCAATTCAGACATCTCCAGAATTATAACTAGCTTTGATTGGTTTCCATGCTTATACTGGAAATGATTATATTTCATCATTCTTCAGGAAAGGAAAACCAGCCTGTTGGAAAGCGCTGTCAACAAATTATAAATTTATACGTGTTTTGGTCAGCTAGGTACATCGTGGGATTTAGAGATTGATAGCCCGTTTTTCTCAACTCTTGAAGAGTACACCTGTTGTCTTTACAAAATGAAGAAGGAGAAATCTGTTAACGCTGCCAAGTTTAAATTATTTGAAAGCAAGTACTTAAGCCAATAGAAAATAATCGACCTTTCATTACTTCCACCATGTCAATCAGTCCTCTACCCTCACTGTAAACATGCAAATTATGTTGCGAAACTTTGGCGATTATCATTACACAGCGTAGCAAATCCACCACCAATAACTGACAATGGTTGGCAAGACGATGCAACTCCTATATGGGTCGATTATGCCTTCCCAGACGATATAACTGACATTCTGCTCAATGAAGCAGTTGAAAGTGTCTCAGATCTTGAAGATGATGATTACAAATCAGAAAATGATGACTCTGACTGATGTTTTATTAAAAATAATATTTTAGAGACTTATTTAGCAATACTCTATTATTAGTTCTAATTTTGTTCAAAAAATAACGATATATGGAGTTGTATTTTTTTTTATACATACTGTAGTAATTCTTTAACATTTCACCCCCTGAAAAAGCTACATTACCCCCTGAAAAAGCCAAATTACCCCCTGAAAGCATATTTGACACCAAGATTAATCAAAAATCACATTGACATAAATTTCCATGCCACATTTTTATGAGTTGAGGAAGAGAAAGGATTTTTTGTGTCAAATTATCACAATTTTGCCCCCTGAAAAAGCTACATTACCCCCTGTAATATGAAATAAAACAATTTTTTACTTACCTTTATTCAAGGAGATATAAAAAAGTCATCTAAGTGTATGAATCTAAGACTTTAGACATGTTTAAGCTAAGAAAACCTTGTTTATATTGATATAATAAAAAAAATTATGTTTTCATATAATACCTATTTTTTCTACTTCCTAAAGTTTTTATACAAAACCCCCTGATAAAAAATTTGAAATTTTTTTTTTCTAAAATCAAACTTTAGTTCATCAACAACACCCCTGCCAATTTTCAAGCTTGTTGGGCAAATAATAAAGGTCCAGTGGTCTAGTTTGCAAGATGAGAAATTTCTGTTTTCTTAAGAAACCCTTATAAATTTGAATAAAACCCAGGTCATGTACCGCTAAAACAAGGCCATTTTTGGACCAGTGCCACCTCCACAGCAAATTTGACACCTCATTCTCAAAAATATAGGTATATACCAATTCAAAACCATTGAAGAGAATTCCCCACCCTCTAGGTGGTACTTGGCTCCACAGTGACCTGGTCTATACACCGTATTTGCAGTTATTTTAGGACATTTTCCAATTTTCTGTAAATCCGTCCCTTGAAAAATTGCGGCAATTTTAAATCAAAAGTTTCAAATAATATTTGATTATCTGTCAATATGCCTATTACACTGTGAATTTATGCATCTGTGCATCTTGATATTAGAATTGATTAAGACCATCGGAAACTGCCCAAGGTACCATACTGTTTGTCTTCTTAGAACTGGGAACAACAAAAGTTATGAACATACCGCTAAAAGTTGTTTCTGATAGCGCCAAAGCAACCTGAGATCAATCAACTGTGGTAATGCATTGATTCAGTGCAATGGTTTTTTGAAAATCTTACAATAATCTTATACTAACATCAAAAATGAAATATTTTTAATAACTCCAGGATTTCGTGCTAAACGTTACATTTCAAACTCATTAGTCCATCCACATTATTGTTTCGTTCTTGGTAATTCTTAAAGATTCAAAATTCCTTAAGTTAAAAATGCAGCGGAACACTTAGAATTCATCACATAAGAATGGAATTGAAAAAAAAATATAGTATCTTATCGGAAAAAAATTTGTACCGACCAACACCTTAAAAAAATAGCGAGTGTGAGTCAAACTTTTGTTTAAGACAGTGACAAATTTTGTTGAAGTTGACGGTCAAAATCTTCTTAATCGTGGTCATATTTTTCGTTAGGCCATGCGGTTTTTTACGATTATTATATAGTAGCACGTGCTGTGACGTCAATTTTTTTGTTTTATCGCCACAGGAGAACTATTGTTTCCAATTCGGTGATTTAATTTTCGTCACGGGATTTGCACATTGGAAAGGCGAATTTGCCACATTCTTTTCGAAGTTAAACTCGGTAAAAATTTTTACCCGGGTTACTAGTAATAATATAAAACTAGCCGCCAAGGCGCCGTCGCTCGCCGCCCATGTGCACCTGCTCTGTGTCATCCTGGAGACCCAAATAAACCTCATATTTCCTTAAAAACGGCTCGTACAACTTGTGTTCAGCCAGAGGCAGATTCGAAGTTACAACCTCTGGTGTGCAGTCAGTGTTACATCAAGTGTTGCATCAACAGTGTTACCTCACCATTTTTCAGGTTTTTCATGATGTGTTACTTATTTATTTTTTAAAACCAATCGTTGATCAGTACAGCAATACACTCAAAACGTCGGGAGAAAAACTTCAACTTTTTATTAACTTTTGTTTTAAAAAAGTTACGCGTTCTAACATGGGTGCTATCAAACAGGGAGGAAATGGTTTCTCTTCTTAAAAATTCACACAGGAGGAGAGAAAAAAAGGCACGTGCTAAATGAATAAAGTGAACAAAAAAAACGTTCGATCTGAAGCGCATAACAATTAAAAAAAGAAATTAAATTATTAAAAGAAAAGCAAAAAAATATTTGTTTCATGTTATTTTTTTTTTTTTTACCTATCGGTTTTTAAACATTTTGCTCGAAAAAAAGTTCACCCGTCTCAGACAGTCAGGCAAGGATACGTTAGGATACACTGGCAAACCGAACATGCTACCATGTTCTGCCACTGCTGCTTTTTGTCCAAAATGTTTAATCAGTTAGTTTCTTTGTATTTAGCTGAAGTCTTGTTTTCAAAGCCAAGTCAACATGGAATATAAAAATAGCAATAATAATAAAAACAAAACGTTATTCCTATTAGTTCATCAGCCAAAAAAAGTCACGTTCGATTAGGTTTGCAATATATTTGCTTCGAACTCACGTCGCACACAAAAAAAGAAATAATTTCGTCCACAACTCAATCTACCATTTTGCGTGACTTACAAACAAACAAACAAACAAACAAACAAACAAACAGACAGAGAATCGGCTATTAATATATAGAAGAAACATTTCGACCATTTCAAAAATTTTCTGTTTTATATCTCTTTTACCTATTGACGTTAAATCAGATGTCAACTGGCATAAAATCAGTAGAGGCTTTTTTAATCCAATCTTCCCCCTTCTTCTTCTTGTAGAATTCAAATCAGAAACCAAGCTTTATCTGGACTTTTAGTGCACTGTTGGTTTGGGCGGATTAATTTTTGGGCATCATCCAAAGCAGGCAAGGCCCCTCAATACCAGATGTCAAGGCCCAATAGATTGCAAATCATAAAATGGAAGTTTTTTCTAAGATTTTCTTACAATAAATCATAAACCTAAGTAGGGCTACGTTTACACGTACATTATTCAAAGCCGCTACCTAGAAAAATCTTTGGCTATGTTCACACTCACACCGGTTCAATTACGTCCAAAGTAAGCCCGCCTTACAGACTTACAATCAAAGCACTTTCTCATTTGTTTTCTTAATATGAAATCGAGTAAATAACCAAAAAACAAGCAATACCGAAATTTCGAAAAAAAGTCGAAATTTTTCGTTGGCTAAAATTATTCGTAAGGAGCCACCTACTATTAAATTGACTAAAAACGCGAGTTTCTTTTTAAATTTATTTATTTAAAACAAAGCTTTTCGTGTCTTCCGACACATCTTCAGGTCTAAATTATTCGTCGGACGAAAATGAGGAAAATTCGGCGAAGATTTGGTCCGACGGAAATTTGTACCGACAAAGTTTTTACCGATAAGATCTCAAAACCGTCCGTATAAGAAAAAGAACTCAGCAAAGTCAAGTAAATTTTAGTGAAAAGCTTCTGTACAAAACAAACCATTTGAAACATAATCAATACGAACGACTCCTTCTGAAAAAAACCAATGCCGAAAGTATTCTGTGAAGTTTTCCTACATAACCTTTCATAAAGAAATTATATCTGAATTTGTTTTCAGCTATCACCATCTTCTGCGGTTAATTGGCAACAACGAAGATTCACAAAACCCATCAGTATCCTTTCATTATTCCCAAACAGCTTTCGTTGTCAAAAAAACATGTTTATTTTGCTGACTGAAAATCTTATACCAGAGAAATAAACAACAACATTTCATAGGTTACATTTTCTTTTGTAAAAATCTCAAAGTTAGTAAAGTGAACAACTTGAAGCAGATGTTTCATAAGATATTCTGCATATTTAAAATTTTCCACATAAATGCATAAAAAAATATCTTTTAAGTTTTCTATAAAAATGTCTTAGTCTTAGTTGAAAAAATGCCTTGATTTATTTTAGTAAAAGCAATTTTCCAAAGATGATGTCTTATCAGTTGGAAGTAAAAAAACAACTTGAAAGTGGACTCAATAACACTTACACCACCAACATTATCATCATTAAATGACAGTGCTTACAGTCAAAGAAAAGTTCCCTGATCAAATAAAGTCTACATAAAGCAAGAGATATACATACGTTTTGTTGACGGTTAAAGTATGCGTGCCACAATACTATATCCATCAATTCTTCAGTTTGTTGTATGCTTTTTCAATAGCTTCCAATACCAGCGCAACAGCAACAGCACCAGGATCTGGGTGTGTCAAACGAGTATCTGATACATAACTAGCACGTCCAGCTTTCGCATGCATACTGAGTGTCGCATCTGCACCAGAACGTGCGGCCTAAACAAACCAGAAAAAGTTGAAATACTTCATCAAATCGAAATAAAGAGACCACTGACGACCATTACCTTAGCAGCATCTTTCAACATGTTTGCAGGAGTATCGTTTGCTTGCAATGACTTGTTCAGCGAATGCAAAGACGGATAGAGAGCATCTAACTAAAAAAAAAAAAAGATACAAAAGTGGATTTGATAGAAAAACTTGATAGCAAAATTTAACCAAAGGTCCATTCCCACGGTGTGATGAAATATTGTCGATTTCTGTAAGACTAAAACAATAGATGTCATCTCCCGCAGGTCCACGCATGACGATTAAGTTGTACTACCTTATTACACGAAATTAACGTAGCAATAAATTAACGCGGATTTTAAAAATACGCGCTAATTAAAACCGTGTTAGTTACTTTGTGCCCCGCGTAATCTAACCGCCCATTAATTAATGTATCGTGTACCTTAATGGAAGAAATTGTTTGCGGAAGAAATTTTTGCGAAATATATTTTTGCGGATAAATGATCCAAAAATGCGATATTTTGCGGAAGAAATATTTGCGGATGACGACTTCAAAAGAGATTTTGCGGAATTAATTTGTGCGGATGCAAGAAATTTAAAATCGAAAGTAGGGAAACACCTAATTCAGTGCCTGGGTGTATATAGCTACAAACTTTAGTTGGAGAGGAAAGAGCAGATTTATGGAATAACATCTACTATTCATCCGTTATCATATCAAAAAGAATGCTTAACTGTAACAAACAGATAATGTGACTGGGTCTTATCTTTGTTCAGAGGAGGTTCCGAATATGACTCAGTCTAGGTCTACTTCCCATAAAGTAAAAGTACAAATAACAATGAAAACTGTGACCGACATCGTTTCTCAAAGTAAAAGCAACAGTACGAGCAGATGCTGCTTGTATTGTTATTGACAAAGAGTAATAATAAGTCGTTAGATGTTCAATAACCTTGCGGAATCCGCAAAAATAAATTCCGCAAAAAAAAGTTCCGTACAAATTTCTTTCGCAAACAATTTCTTCCCTTAAGGTAATATAATCCCTCGTTATTTTATCTATATATTAATAGCCGATTCTCTGTTTGTTTGTTTGTTTGTTTGTTTGTAAGTCACGCAAAATGGTAGATTGAGTTGTGAGAGTGATTATTTTATTTTATTTTGTGCGACGTCAGTGTGAAACCATTGTATTGAGACCCTAATGGAATGCGACGTTTAGGGAAAATTATCTCGGTAACCAATAGGGATAACTGACGTTTTTTGGGGTCCGCGATACAGGCGATAGAGTGACGAAAAATTTGGGTCTAATTTTTTTGGGGGACGGGTCTATGACGTCATCAAAATTTTGATCGACGATATCTCCGAAACGGTTGATCGTAGGAAAACGATCCCATACATTTTTTTGATCAGTTTTTCGAGCTCTACAACATGGGCACACTTATTATTGCCAAATCCTTAATTTTATTTTTCGTGAACCCAACGCAGGCTGAAGGTGGACATGGGCGGCTAGTCTATATATTAATAGCCGATTCTCTGTTTGTTTGTTTGTTTGTGCGTTTGTTTGTAAGTCACGCAAAATGGTAGATTGAGTTGTGAGCGAAGTTATTTCTTTTTTTGTGTGCCACGTGAGTTCGAAGCAAATTACATTGCAACCCCAATCGAACGTGACTTTTTTGGCTTATGAACTAATAGGAATAACGTGTTGTTTTTATTATTATTGTTAGTTTTATATTCCACGTTGACTTGGCTTTGAAAACAATACATCAACTAAATACAAAGAAACTAACTGATTAAACATTTTGGACAAAAAGCAGCAGTAGCAGAACGTGGCAGCATGTGCGGTTTACCAGTGTATCCTAACGTATCCTTGCCTGACTGTCTGAGACGGGTGAACTTTTTTTCGAGCAATCAAAATGTTTAAAAACCGATAGGTAAAAAAAGAGTATCATGATACAAAATATTTTTTTTTTGCTTTTGTCTTTTGTTTTAGTTGTCTTAATTTGTTTTAATCGATTTCTTTTAATCTATTTTAATCAAATCGAACGTTTTTTTTATTCACTTTATTCATTTAGCACGTGCCTTTTTTTCTCTCCTCCCGTGTGATCTTTTTAAGAAGAGAAACCATTTCCCCCTTACGTTTGATAGCACCCATGTTAGAGCGTGTAACTTTTTTAAAACAAAAGTTAATAAAAAGTTGAAGTTTACTCTCTATACGTTTTGAGTGTATTGTTACACTGATAAAAGATTGGGTTTACCAGAGGTTGTGACTTCGAATCTGCTTCTGGTTGAACACAAGTTGTACGAGCCGTTTATAAGGAAATTTGAAGTTTATTGATACAGTGATACAGAGCAGGTGGACATGGGCGGCGAGCGACGCCGCCTTGGCGGCTAGTCTATATATTAATAGCCGATTCTCTGTCTGTTTGTTTGTAAGTCACGCAAAATGGTAGATTGAGTTGTGAGCGAAATTATTTCTTTTTTTGTGTGCGACGTGAGTTCAGAGCAAATACATTGCAATCCCAATCAAACGTGACTTTTTTTGGCTGATGAACTAATAGGAATAACGTTTTGTTTTTATTATTATTGTTAGTTTTATATTCCACGTTGACTTGGCTTTGAAAACAATACATCAACTAAATACAAAGAAACTAACTGATTAAACGTTTTGGACATAAAGCAGCAGTGGCAGAACGTGGCAGCATATGTTCGGTTTGCCACTAACTCTTGCCTGACTGTCTGAGACGGGTGAACTTTTTTTTTGAGCAATCAAAATGTTTAGAAACCGATAGGTAAAAAAAGAGTATCATATCAAAACAAAATGTTTTTTTTTTTTGCTTTTCTTTTAATAAATTAATTTCTTCTTTTAATTGTTAAGCGTTCTGATCGAACGTTTTTTTATTCTCTTTATTCATTTAGCACGTGCCTTTTTTCTCTCCTCCTGTGTGATCTTTTTAAGAAGAGAAACGATTTTCCCCTTACGTTTGATAGCACCCATGTTAGAGCGCGTAACTTTTTTAAAACAAAAGCTAATAGAAAGTTAAAGTTTTCTCTCTTTACGTTTTGAGTGTATTGTTACACTGATAAAAGATTGGGTTTACCAGAGGTTGTGACTTCGAATCTACTTCTGGTTGAACACACAAGTCTTACGAGCCGTTTATAAGGAAATTTGACGTTTATTGATACAGTGATACAAAGCAGGTGGACATGGGCGGCGAGCGACACCGCCTTGGCGGCTAGTATTTTTCAATTTTTGAAAGTACATTGTTGAAATAAAGTAAAAGCGACAGATTTTCTATTTTTTATGACAGTAATTTAACGGAATAAAACATACATAAAAATACAAACTAATCACTCCCACAGTTTGAAACCTTACCACGCCAAAGTTATAACCGGTATCTACGATTACCTGTGAGTTCAGAGAAAGGAAAATCAATGATGAAGGCTGGAAGACAGCGGGGATACGAGAGGCATTAAACGATGCAAGATTAAACGATAAGTGCATTCAATCATTAGCATAATTTGATTAAATGCAGAGAAAAAACAAAAGAATGTTGACAAATCCAATTTTATTGCTTACAAATTTTCGGTGGCTTGCGCACACCATGATCACGTACAAGTTGTTTTTTTCATAAAAGTTCGTAATTTATAAAAAAAAATTAACAATAGAAAAATTATACGCTAGAATAATTCTAAAGGTAGTGAAGTAATAGTTCTGTTAAGAGGAGGTTTGTCTCGGTTGATGAGCAAGCTCTCCTTCAGAGTTAATTTAAAGTCATTACTATCACTACCTATGCTTGTAGAATTACAAAACGATGGAGTATAATCACAAACAAATCTATGGTCCCGAACCGCAGAAGGATGGTATAGACTGCTCACGGGTTTCTCAGTGAGATGCGATATACCTAAGTGTTCACACATTCTGACCTTAAAATGGCGGATAGTTTTGCCGTAATAGGTGGCGTTGCAGCCACCGCACTTAAAGTGATGAACAAGGCCAGAGAGTAGTAGCTTGGGAATGCGATCCTTAAACTGAAAAAGATTCCTGAGTCTACAAGTAGAACGGAAAACAAATCGAACCGAGCAGTGAGGTAAATTACTACGGAAAATACGAGACAAACGAGTTCGAACCTGCAAAGAGGGACTGCCAAGAAACGGTAACATAATAAACAATTCTCTCTTAGCAATCGTGGGAATAGCTTCTTTGTTAGGAAGACGTATCTTGTTGAGAAAAACTTTGATACAAAAATCTATGACATTCCTAGGATATTTGTTTTTACATAATATGATTCTGAGGTAACTAACTTCTTGATGAAACCTATCATAATCCGAACATAAACGATAACAACGGTACAAAAGTGAAAAAATTAGTCCGTGCTTAAAATATTCGGGAATAAAACTATCAAAATGGCTATAAACATCACTAAATGTGGGTTTACGGTAGACATTTGTACAAAAACTACCACTCTCACGACTAACCAAAATATCCAAGAAAGGCAAACAATTATTATGCTCAACCTCCTTGGTGAAACGAATATTAGGATGGAGAGAGTTCATATACGTAACAAATGATGCAACATGTTCAGCAGAGGAAAATAAAACAAATATATCATCAACATACCGTCGATAATACAAAGGTTTAAATTCAACAGGACACTCTTCAAGCCATTTCTTTTCATAATAACACATGAAGACATTAGCTAAGGTTGGCCCAAGAGGACTACCCATGGCTACGCCATCGACCTGTTTATAATAAACATCATTAAAAACAAAAAAAGATTCAGTGGCGGCTAATTCAAGAAGTTTACGAAATTCTTTTTTAGGTAACCCATTAACTCTTGTGCTCTCGTCATCAAATAACTCATTAACACATATATCAATAGTCTCTTGAAGAGGGATGTTAGTGAACAAGGACTCAACATCGAGACTAGCCATAAACATAGAATTTTCTTTCAAAATCTCTTCAGAAAAAGTGAAGGAATCTTTAACTGTATATTCCTTGATAGTAAGGGAAGCTAAAATATGTACAAGAAACTTGGCCAAGCTATATGTAGGAGTGCCTATAGCAGAAAGAATGGGTCGAAAAGGAGGCACACCATTCTTGGGTTCTTTATGAACTTTAACATATACAGATTTTTCAATGATAACAACAGTGTTACCCTTATCAGCTTTTTGAATAACGAGGTTCTTTTGTTGAATAAGATTAGAAAGTGCCTCAAACTCCTCTTTAGAGAGATTAGAGGGCCTAGAGCTGTTAGAATTATAATCGTGAAATGCAGTGAGACAAGTGTCCTGAAGCCTAGCTTTGATAGACGCTAAAGCTTCATCGGACAGATCATCTTTCTTAATATCACGAAACAAAAGTTCAAAAGGTAGTAAATAATCAGCATAATCTAACTGTTTAGGCGGAATAGCAAAATTAAGACCCTTAGCTAGCAAACGTTTTTCACTTTCAGACAGGACATAACTAGAAAAATTGAAAATTACTTTGTCAGGATCTGTACAATCATCATCAGAGTTCCCATCTTTGTTACCAACCAAATTACGTATTTTTTTCTTCTGAATGTTGTTGTGAAGCTGTATTTTCTTGTCATTACTGACCAAAAACAGGGTGCAGTACAAATTATTCTAGCGTATAATTTTTCTATTGTTAATTTTTTTTTATAAATTACGAACTTTTATGAAAAAACAACTTGTACATGATCATGGTGTGCGGAAGCCACAGAAAATTTGTAAGCAATAAAATTGGATTTGTCAACATTAGCATAATCGTATAGCAGACATTAGCACACACACTGTTTGTATTTAGTTTTCTTTCTTGTGTTTTATTAAGTAGGTAATATATTACGACTTTGGTAATTCTGTAAACATGGAAGCTTTTGATTTCCTTTCAGTATTCGAAAATACACCTTCCAAATCATTTAAACAAAGCCAGAGTCAAAAATCCGTGTTAATGTAACACTATTTAAAACCTACAGTCCTTGAACCGTGGTAATTAAAGCACACTTTTAGAAAGCGCATGGACCCGCATTAATTTGTGACCGCGTTAATTTATGGCGCGTTAAATAGTCCGCCTTTTAATTTCGTGTAATAAAGTATGTTGCATGAAAAGTCTCATTGGAAGAAATTTAGGACGTATTTTCAAATATTTTAATTATTTCATTTGTTTCGTAAAAAGGGTTTCCACCCTTTGGAATGGAGTTGATTTTTGTCATTAACAAAGCATCATGTCCTTACCATTGTTCGATCGCCTTCTTCAGCACCACCATACCTAAACAGGTTAAAGAAAGATGATAAAACAATAAAAACAGCAATAAAACAGCAATAACCCGATTGCACGTACTTCTTCAAAGCACTAGTTCCTAGTTCAAACGCTTTCACGAAATCTTTCGCCTCGCATCCGTCTTTCAATCCATTTGCAGCGGCAGTAAAAAATAGACTAATCAGCTGAAAAAACAAAGATAATGAAAATTAGGTGGCTCGCAGATGATATGGACACGGTATTTTCTCGAAAGAAAGAAATTAATTGCGAGCAGGCGTGCAAGTTTCAGCAAAACGTGGCTGAATTTAATATGGCGGGGAAGACTCAGTTTTGCAGAATCGTAATGTTATTGTTCCCTTGACGTCAGGAAAGAAAATTCGTTATAAAGATAAAAGTAACATGAAGTTTTTTAGTAAAACAGATTTATGTAATTGGTGTATAATTTAGTAGCTAATTACATCATTTTTGCAGCGTTGATGGTACCAACGTTTCACCGCACCTTGAGAACCTGAAGAAGAACGGCAATTCTCTCATTTATTGGATTTTCGCTTCAGATTCTTTTTTTTTTATTTACATTTTTCAAAAGGAGATATATTTGTGTGTTTGTTGTCATTGACATTACATACTGGACACGTACAAAGTTTCGAATGAGGATGATGTTTCATCAAAGTTATGTTTTGTAACTCCAATGTAATTTTTTGGTGTGTGTCTCCAGTATTTCGTTTAGTATTTTTCTTGTCCATAAAGTTAAACTGGTCGACAAGCTGACGTTCTTTTGGTCTTTCTGCGAGGGGTTAAAACGCACAAACAACTCTGAATTCTCTGAATATATAACCCAATTTTTAGCTCTTAATTATGCCGTTGAACCTCTGTTTCCTTATTAATGATAGTTGCATAACACTTCAGGCTTTCCATTGGCGGTTGAACCGACTAATCGTCTTGCGCAATATCAACATAAAATACCTTATCAATTCTTTTTGAATGCTTTGTCTTGAAATACTTATTATTAGAGCTTGATTTTGTGATCAGCCATAATGGCATGTAGGTTGTTGAGATGGATGGAATAGCGAGTAAAAGTGACGTCATTTTCAAACATTTTCAAAAATGACTACATGGCAGGGTCAAGTAAATAAACAATTATAATTAAAGTGAAAGTTCTCAGGAACCAATGAATATTGAAATGTTTTTTTGTAAGAACCAATGAAAAAGCAAGTAAAAGTGATGTATTAAAAGGAATGATAACTAAAATCATTAACGAGACTTACTGCGCCAGATGAGCCACCCATGCTGCTTTCTAAATCGTTAGCCAATTGAAG
This sequence comes from Turritopsis dohrnii, assembly GCA_027922465.2. Classification (NCBI taxonomy): domain Eukaryota; kingdom Metazoa; phylum Cnidaria; class Hydrozoa; order Anthoathecata; family Oceaniidae; genus Turritopsis; species Turritopsis dohrnii. Next base: position 155,533 of record BQMF02000612.1, on the reverse strand, counting down.
AAACAAATCTCGTGGCTCATTTACTGGCAGTTGAAGATGCGTATCGTTTGAGATTTTCAGAAATATTCCTTGAAATATGCATGTAAATGTATTATGAAGCTATAGCATCACACTATAGGGTGTGATTAACTGGATGTTCATTCATCCCCAAGAAAACATAAACCGTAATTATCCTAAAGTAGTGTGCAGCGAAAAATAATTATTTTATAAGGTGAGCACCATAATTAGGATCAAAAAATTCTTTTTGAAAAAAGTGCGCACTAAATAGGGAACATCATAACTATTTTTGCAGAAAGGTGTGCACTATCAATTAGGGACACTTCAATTTAAGGGAAAAGGAGAGAGAACAATAAATAAATTTGCGGCAATAAACCATAATATAATATCCCCATATTTATGTCCAAACTGACATATTTTTTCCATAAGCATGGTGGATACATAAAGTGTGAAAAGTGTGAGTTAAGAAATACTCAAAAGATTTTGAGCAAGATGGGATTGAGATTCCTGCTAAATATATAATGAAATAAAAACTGAACCCCCTTATTGAGGAGTAACAACAAATCAATGATAAACCAAGGTAGATTTTTGAGAGTTTACTGATTATATTGCCAATTTTTTGAAAGAAGAAAAAAATTCAACGCATTTTGAGTAATGTTTCCAGAAAAGTATGAAGTGCCCACTAACTTAGGTATACCTTGAAAATTATCTTTCAAAAAGGGTGTGCACTGAATAATAAGGATAATAACGGTAGGGATAAAACACTTATGGTCTATCAAGGATTTACCTTTAGCACCTCTAGCTAGGGTTGTTCCAGTATCGCCATCACCTGCAGCACGATCAAGCTCATTCAGTTTACTTTCATTGTCGATTAAGGCAGTGCATGCTTTCTTTAAGCAAGCACAGAGTGAATTACCTAGAAATATTCTATAAAAAATATATGTGGCACTAGATCTGATGCAGCATGTTAAGATCGAGACAATTCTGGCTCAATTAAAAAAGTCTCACCCAATCCTTCAGCTTTTTGAAGTACAAACTTGCTTTCTTGTTGCTTAGTTACCAACGGCATGCTAATGTCACTCAATTTGTTTAGCATTCCATTTCTTGGCCAAGCCGGGGCATTACAGGGTGAGTCTACGAGTGCAAATTGATAGATAAAGTTGATTGCAAAGTTGAACCAACACACAATATTTCACTGAGACATGTCTCATTAAATTAATAACCAACTTATACGTTATAAGTAGAAAGCCATGGAGTCCTCACCCAAATACTTCAACCTCTCATCATTTAATATCATCATGGTTAACGAGACACCTGCCATTTCCAATGAAGTGACAAATGTACCAACATAACATCTTTTGACAGAAACATTAAGGGCATCTAAGAAATCACAATATATTCTGCTGGATTGTGTGTTTTGTGTTTTATGTGTTAAACAACAAATGAAAACGCAGAAATATTGTCCTTGATATTCATTGGACTACTTATTTTAAGAGCAACCAAATATTTCTATTATTTGATACTGACCTAAACAGCTTAGTGCTTCGTTGGCTACAATTGACAATTCAAGATTTGATGTTCCTCCAAGATTATTTACAAACATAGCAATCTCCTTCCCTAAAAGCATAAAAAAAAAAATAAAAAGCATTTTCAAAATGACCGTTTCCAAGAAGAGGTTTGCAATATACCTTCCATAGATGGAAGATATCTGCTATTCCACATATGATCTATCATTTGCTTAACCAAAGCAGAGGCAGTGTTCATCTGAAAGGAAAAACATTAATATTTTCTATCAAAAATAACGTTTACATCTTGTAACTTTAATGAAAATTTCATTAAAGTTACAAAATGTGACCGTTATTTTTGATATCAACTGTCAAATTCGGTATCAGGTTAATTAACTGGCACAATCACCTGGGGCAATTTTTCAGGTAGGGGATTGTCCTAGAACCATCACACTTTGTATCACATTCTTTCACAAGGCAGCCACATCAAGAAGAGCAATTACCTTGATTCGAGCAACTCCAGCTTCTCCATGTATTCCTAAAGAATATTTGATTACTGCAGGTTTTAGAAACTGACAACTAAACAGGGCTCAACTCAAGGTGACATTGAGAATCTGAATTATTACTTGCACATATTCAAAATTTATTATGATTTAAGAACACAAATAAGAGTATTCTATGTTAAAAGACATGTCATAATAACACTTCTCAAAAAGCTTGGGGACATAAAGCAGACCAAAAATCAGAGTTAAAGAGAACAAAAGAGTCTAAAAATTCATTGCCTACATATGGAGTAGAAAATATGTTGAAGAAAGTGATATTGTCGTACATGCGAGTCCAGAAGGTTCCAGGTTTAACAGTATATTCTGGCTTTGTTCTGAAACTGAAAATCACTTACCTAAACCAAATTCTACTTCATCATCAGAGATAGTAAAGTTGGAAGGTTGACCAGGAATAGAGCATGGTGATAAACTTATACTGATTGTTCCTATAAGAATAAGTAGCTGATAAGAATGATTATGAAATGTTGTCCATTGAAAACACCATGTTTATAGTATAGACATTCTTCAATAATACCTTATTACACTTATATAACTACTCATGTATTTAACGCGGTGAAAATGAGTGCGACAATTTATTAACGCGAGTGAGAGCCTTTCGTTTTTAAAGGTCAATAATTAACGCGAATTGACAGTTACAAAGTTTTTAGGGGGTATTTAATTAACGCGAATCTTCTTCGAAAATGTAAAATTTTAGGTTGCCTTATTTAAAAGATTAAAGGAAAATGACACAATAAAATACTTTTGCTCAGTTCTTCGACTGAAGTGTGTTCTAGTTCAAATACTAATACTAGCTACCCTAGTTTCATACAATAGAACGTAACATTGAATGAATGAAGAAGTTTATAAATCTATTTGAAAGGATTGTCTTTTATCGGATTTTGGTTGCTTTTGCGTGCATTTTCGAGATTATCAGTGATGCCCGCAGCTTTCCATCCTGCTTTGATAATCTGTTTACCAGCTTCAGTTTGTAGATGTTCATAGAGTTCCATCATGACTTTAGCATGACGAGGTTTTAACGTCGATAAACGCAGGTCGACCTCAATGGACGCAACGTCGCGGTCAGGCTCTATTTCAAGTGCCTTCATAATGCAACTAGTGAAATACTCGGTGAATGCGCGTTTTTCGAACTTTTTGAATGATGCATTTGTGGTCAAATCTAGTGGCTGCAGTAAGTGGGTCATGTTTTTCGGAACCATGACGGATTCGATTTGATTAGATGAGAGGGCATCTTTCACTTTCTGCGTTGATTGAGCTTTGAAAGCATCCCACAATAAGAGGCTCTTTTGAGAAGCTGGTAACGATTTTTCCTTCTTGACCTTTTCGATGTGCGGAACCAAAACTTCATCGATCAATCTCAATGTTTCGCTCTCATTGCTCCAATGTTTTGGATTGTAAGACAGGGTAAATCCACGAGGAAATTTAACACTTGGTAAGGATCGTTTCGTTTTACCAGTGTAAATGAGCTGAAAAGGTAGAATCTGCCCATCCAATGTTTCACAGAGTGTCACTGTAATAGCTCGTTTATCTGTTGCTCCAGCACGCGAGATGTGCTTTTCACCTTTTTTAGCCATTGTCACATTGTCTGTTGCTACAAACTTGGATGGCGTTTGATCTGCATTGATAATCAACTCATCAGGGATATTGTGTTTGAGAGTAAGATCAATGATTTCAAAAAGATATCTTGATTCTAGTGCAGAAAAGTTAGAAATCTTGATGACAAAAGTGAAGGATGTTGAGTACCCAATAGCTGGTGAATATATAGACAATTCAAAAGATATTCTCAATGAACTGGGAGTTGAAAATGATGATGAATGTGATGATTGTGAGAGTGATAGCGATTGCGAGGTAGAAGTTGAAGAAGATGAGAATAGAATAGATGAAATATTAGTCGACTAATTTGCTTGTTAAAATCTACTATTATTTACAATTAAAAGTGAAAGAAGTGTTACATACTACCTGAGTCATTTTATTGCCATTTTATTGTCATTTTATAAAATTAAGACTGGATGAAATTAACAGAGGTTTTTTTAACACGACTAGTAATTAGCGTAGGATAAATGCACGCGAGTATCTAATTAACGCGGTTTTTATTAACGCGAGGTAAGCCATTCGCGTTAATAACATGAGTAGTTATATAAGTGTAATAAGGTAGGCAGTCCTTATCTTCTTTCAAAGTCATTTTATGGAATTGATAAGTTCTTCAATTTAAACAGTGCTTCTTTGGGACCTTTTTTAAAAACATTTTCAAATATGACCACACGACATGGCGGATATCAAGCCAACAAACAATCATTATTAAAGTCAAAGTTCATAAAAAATCCAAAATACTACTTTAACAACTACTATAAAAAACAACAATCATAAAATATTTATTGGTGACACAGAAATCTAATAATATACCCATTTCAGTGGTTGCTTGATTTAAAAACGATGCAATTTCTTGCAGTGACTTCCCTTCTTCGGCCATTGCTCCAGCCATCTAAGAAAGCAAAGACGTCTTGGGTTAATATCTAGAGAATACATCTACAAAATGTCTTTCAACTGTCTTCAATCTGCAATTTCAGAGATGTAAAAAGTGCACAAACGAAGAAGAGAAAACATTCTTTTCTTAAGTATAATCAACAAAGTGAAAACGGAAATAGTTGCTGTGGTTTCAACTTTCTCTTCCGATTTGGCTGAATCACAAAAGTTTACGTTAGCAAAAAATCTGATATGGTGCCATTTGTGAAAACTTATAATTGCAAAAAAAAATCAAAAATTATTAATGGTACTTTCTTTTAAATGCATTTTTCTAACACCTTTCTAAGTGATAAAATACCTTAAACAAGTACGTGGAAAATAAATATTAGTCGTTAGGAGAAGTATCCTACTTATTGCATTTTATAGCATGATTATGAGATATGGAACTTGATTATACCGTGGACTTAGATATCTCTAAACACTTGAATGTTGTGGTAGTATTAAAGCTTGTACAACATGATATATATTATGTGGAAAGTATAAGCACTTAGTATACTAAGTTATGATCGGTTAAATTTTCATTGTGATCACCCATTTTTTTCATGGCAGTTGTCACTAAAAAAAACCACTGAGATTGAGGAAAAGTATTTTAAGCTTATTAAAGAGAAACTAGCCGCCAAGGCGGCGTCGCTCGCCGCCCATGTCCACCTGCTCTGTATCACTGTATCAATAAACGTCAAATTTCCTTATAAACGGCTCATACAACTTGTGCTCAACCAGAAGCAGATTCGAAGTCACAACCTCTGGTAAAACCAATGTTTTATCAGTGTAACAATACACTCAAAACGTAGAGAGAGAAAACTTCAACTTTTTATTAGCTTTTGTTTTAAAAACGTTACGCGCTCTAACATGGGTGCTATCAAACGTAAGGGGGAAATGGTTTCTCTTCTTAAAAAGATCACACGGGAGAAGAGAAAAAAAGGCATGTGCTAAATCAATAAAGTGAATAAAAAAAAACGTTCGATCTGATTAAAATAGATTAAAAGAAATCGATTAAAAGAAATTAAGACAACTATTAAGACAAAAGCAAAAAAAAAATATTTTGTATCATGATACTCTTTTTTTACCTATCGGTTTTTAAACATTTTGATTGCTCGAAAAAAAGTTCACCCGTCTCAGACAGTCAGGCAAGGATACGTTAGGATACACTGGTAAACCGCACATGCTGCCACGTTCTGCCACTGCTGCTTTATGTCCAAAACGTTTAATCAGTTAGTTTCTTTGTATTTAGTTGATGTATTGTTTTCAAAGCCAAGTCAACGTGGAATATAAAACTAACAATAATAATAAAAACAAAACGTTATTCCTATTAGTTCATCAGCCGAAAACAGTCACGTTCGATTGGGGGTTGCAATGTATTTGCTTCGAACTCACGTCGCACACAAAAAAAAATAATTTCGCTCACAACTCAATCTACCATTTTGCGTGACTTACAGACAGACAGACGGAGAATCGGCTATTAATATATAGATTTACAGAACCAAAGAAATACTGGGATGCTTTGTGACATGCATCCATGCTAATACTGATTTTATTCTGATGACAACAAAAGATTCTAGGAATAATAAAACTAAACAGGTCACTGAAAATGGAGCTTAAAAAATTTGATATTAAAATAATGATGGGAAAACTTTGCCGCTAGATTTTTATTCTTTAATTTAATTTCATGAGCTTATGGGTAAGTTCAGGCACCCATATTTATTTTTGGGTTTAAATGTAAGTTTTTGGCGTCATACAAGTTTTTCATAGGTGTGCTTATCATAACAGAATACAATGTGTAAAGCTCAAGTCCTTATTGTTCATCTACAGATTTTTCTGATGACTCTTCGTCACCCAAGGAAAGATCCATAAATGCTGTAAGACCTTGCTTCTTTGGCTTTCTTTGTATTTCTTTTGTTCTTTTTGATTTGGTGACGAGTACCCACATCATCACCATTGCTGCATAGCTGGCATTGGGTCAAACTCTTGTGAAGTCAAGCTTTCCATACAAATTTGTAAAATACCGTCAAGTTGTTGCTGAGATAACAAATTTCTACTGTTAGTTTTAACTAATCCATAAGTGAAAAAAGCGTTTCAACTTTCACATTGGAGAAAATAAATAAAAGCTTACACCAAGTAGAAGCATGATTAATCCTGTATAATTTTGCACTAAAAATTTGCTCTTTATTTTTTGTTTGTTGAGAGGCAATCATTTGTTTATTTCGTTGGATCCCTATTGTATTAAGTAACAGCTGCTGGTTCTTAGACTACTTTCTCATTGTTCTATTTCTGCTGACATCAATATAGTGCAACCCTCAGCTCTTAATATGTAATAGTTCACTATCAAAAATAAGAGAAAACTCTCATCAGAAAAATGAAAAGAAAGAAAGGAAGTTAAAAAAGAAAGACGGCAACAAGAGAACGGATAACATAATCAAACTGTGTAGAAGAACTTTGCATCAATCAAGAAAATGCTTGTCAGCCATAGTTTCTAGAGGGTTCAAGGGTAAATAATTTTGTAAGTTTGACTTAACTGCAAAGAGCACGTCAGTTTTATTTCATCCATGTAAACAAGGAGGAAGCACATATGGATACAAGTGCCTGTATTTTTCTTTTCTGTTATAAGACAGAAAATCTCATCTTACCAAGATTATAATATATGGCATATTGAACAACTAAAATACTTACTTTATGAACAAAAACGGTGCCACAAAGGCCTCTCCTTCCTGCACTTCTATCTTTACTTGTCAATGCACAATCTTCACCAACAACTACCATTTCAACATTGATACCCTCTGCCTTTGCTATTTCAGATGCTTTGCCAAAATTTAAACGATCACCTGGGAAAAACATTTAGATATGGCTATGGTCAGTTACAGCTGCAACATGATTTTAATGAACTAGCAGAAATAGGGTAAATGCACTACATTGAATAAAATAAATAATAAAGGAGTGAAACAGTCTAAACAGTGTGTATATACCTGTATAATTTTTAACAATTAATAACACCCCTGCAGTAGTTGCACAGGTTTGAATTGTATTTAATATAGATCTAGAAGATGGAGAAGTGAAAACAGCTCCACAAACTGCAGCTGTAAGCATTCCCTCGGCAACATAACCAATGTGAGCAGGCTCATGGCCACTGCCTCCCCCTAGACCAAACAAAAAGGGTTTCGTTATATCTAATAAAATGGAAGAACCACCTTGACACAAAATATGCTGTGTGCATCCAAAACAAACAAACTTTATTGGATCGTTTTAGCATATCTTGTTGTCAAGTGATTCCTTTTTCAGAATACCTGTGTAATTTGTAACAATCAACAAAACTCCTGCATCACAAAAACAAGTTCGAATAGCCTGAAGAACAGTTGATGAAGATGGGGAAGTAAAAACATCTCCAACAACACATGCAGTCAGAAATCCATATCCAACATAACCAACTGCAAAAGGTTCATGACCACCTCCTCCACCTTGGTTCAAGTGTAAATTTTCAAAACCAGTAAATATTTAAGGACAGTTTGCTATCAACTACACACTCATTTCTTTTTATAAGCATATATACAAGAAAATTGGGCTCAAGCTCAATATACTTAAAGGTTTTCCCAAGTTATGCTTAAACCCTGGTTAAAATCCTGACAGGATCCTATCCTATCCCAGGGAAGGTGTGCTTAATTCTAAAACCCATTCTACGGCCTGATATCGCTTTTGATATGAGATGAAAATGGAAGTAAGTAAAAAAGATTTGAGCCAGGAAAATATTTTTATGCTTAAACTTCATGCTTATAAACAGAAATGAATGCACTATGTATATTCAAAAACTTACCAGTAATTAAAACAACTTTGTTTTGCTCTTTCAACTTATGCAGATCACTCCTCACAACCACATTTATACCTTCCAATAGCTTCAGATGTGAATTAGTTCTGATATATCCATTTAAGCTATCAGTCACACATAAGCCAGGCTCATTTACAAGCTTTTTAGAAACTGTGGTTCCAATTGAAGACTTTTCATTAACTTGGCCCATTATCATAAATTGTAGAAGACTTAACACCTAGCATGGAAAAATGCATCACAATAAGAAAATGGAAAAAGTATTTTTTATGTTATATACTGTTCTTTGTTGAATTCTAAATATTATTCTACTAGCAAGTACTTCTCACTATGAATGCCCCTGTAGGGCCACAGTCACACTGATGCTAATGTGTCTTTTAAAAAGTGTAAATAGGCTTAACAAGTAATATCAGAAAGAGTTTGCTACAAACAAAAGAAATGTGTGAACAGCAACCATGGATACTTAATACTTTTTATTTTAGCCTGAGTTCCTCTTGAAGGAGAATTAACATCACTTAGACTAACATCACTTTAGTCAACTTAGACTAAAATAAAACTTCACATGCTTAAAAATATAACTCATAACCTGGCTAAAATTTTTTTACCGAATTTAAAAGGATGTGTCAAATTCGCCTTTCCCGTGTGCAAACCCTGTGACAAAAATTTTAATTTGGGAATTGGCAACAGAAAATGCACCCATGTTGTAGAGCTCAATCAAAAAACTGTATGGGACGACCAACCGTTAGAGAGACATCACCAATCAATCATCACCTGTCCCAAAAAACAATTGTGCACACATTTTTCGTTGTCTTATTGCCTGTATACCAGACCCCAATAAACGTCACTTTTCCCTTCAGTTTCTAGAATTCGTGTTTGGCCAGAGGCGGACTCAAACTAGGAACCATTTTGCCACCACGGCTTATTATGCAAAATATCTAAGCATTTGGTTGTTTATATCTAATGTATTGTTTCAAAGCCCAGTGAATGGTGGTCCTGGGAAAACAAAAACAACAATAATAACAAAACATTATCCCTATTGGTTTTCGAGATGTTTCCCCAAGAATTTCATGTTCGATTGGAGCTGCAATTTCTCTCACAGCTCACATCTACCATTTTGCCTGACAGACAAACAGAGAATCGGCTATTAATATACAGATAGCTATTGGTAATGTCCTTGCTCGGCTACAACTTTGTGTATAACTATTTTAAAGAACGTAGCAACTGCCTATGAGATCTAGCACCTTAACAGTAGTCTGGTTACTCCTGAAGTAGTGTTATACGAGGTAGTAGCCCCTAACTTGCCTTCATATAAATGATGCTGATTAGACGAAACTTTTTTTGGGACATGTGTGCTCTGTGAAAACCAATTTGTGATCTAGTGCAGTGATCATGGTTTTGGCTCCCCTACCATAAGTCTAAAAATTATGTATTAATCATGGTTCACTGTTTTCTCGTCAGCAGCTGTCACATTGTGCAAAATCATTAATGTTTCTGATGTCTGGGTCAAACTTTGTAAGGAAAGAACCTATAGTTACGTTTTATTTGTCAGTCTAATATACTGCTGAAAAATCAATTTTCATTGAAAATTTATATATAAAACAATTTTTCTCCTCTCAATGGCTCTGGGATTGCTACATATTAGTTAATGACGAATACTGTTTTGATAAATCTTGATGATTTGATTAGATGTTAGAAATGTATTTTCCATTGATAACATATTTTATTATGAAGGCTATTTTTTTGCATGCACTCCTGCTAGACGTACGAAATGTTTTGTCATTAGCAACAAGTGAGTCATTATTGGTATATAATAAAAATTCAAAAATAGTAGTATACATCTCTACTAAAGGACCATCTAGACTTCAACACCACATATTTGATTATTTTCAAAAGTGGTTTCGTGCGTAGTAAATAAATAATGCTAACTTGGAATTTATATTTATGCATGATTAAAAATGCATAAATTAATTTCTCAGTAGCTCAATCTTGTACCCCAATCTGGAGGGCGCTATTTCCTTTTCGCACCCCCACTCTCCCGTTCAGGATGTTTTAGGGTCAGGGTTAGGGTTAGGGCTAGGATCAGATACAGTTAGGGGGAGGGGGTGGTGCTGCAAAAAGGAAATAGCGCCATATCTGGAGTTATGTTTTTGTTCACTACATTTAGCTACCCAATTGAGGCACATACCTTATTTTAAAAAGGGCAAAATAAATCCTTTTTGACTAAGATGATTTTCAGTTTCAAGAGCTTTTAAAATGTGTCGATTTCTGAAATATATATTTTTTATATATATAACAAACATCTTCAGTTTTGAAGAAAGCTGACATCACTGTCAGGTTATTTTAAAGAAAGAGGGAATATTGTACCAAGGAAACAATATAATGAGATGATAATAGACATGTAATCATAAAATATAAGAAGAAGAGTCTTTACTTCTGACCCAACGCATGTGGAAGCTCCGCCCCCATATACAAGATGTATCGAGTGCCAAAGAAGACTATAAATTAACTTGTTTTGTGTGAAGGGTTGTGGCAACCTCGTCCCCAAAGGCAAGAAGCCCTGGGGACGAGGTTGGGGTTGTGGTTGATTATAGAAGCAGCGGCTTTAATTTTCATTGTTATTGTTGTTATCATTAATCTTTATGCAGGTTAGCCTCGTAAGAAAATTACGTAATAACAACAATATAGTAGCAGCAATATAGCTACTGTTTTTTGGAAAACAATGCAAATTTGGAGGAAACACGCTATGGGTAGATGGGTAGGAACATGCCATTGAAACTGCAGATCAACTATGTTTTACATTAAACCGACCGCACGTCCGGACGTAAAAGTCAGCTGTGTGTTTCGGCTGGCAAAAATAGTTCCAAAATGAAACCATTTGTTGTTGTTCTAGGCAAAAAAAAGGTAAAAAGTGAAAATGATGCAGTCACACACTGGGTTTCAAATCCATGGGAAAGACTACTTTAGACATCTATAAGTCTAGACATGTTCTCTTTTAAATTATCAGTAAAACAATTTTCCGAGAAAAATCGTTATCGAAAAGAGTTCAAATAGACAAACAGGGATGGTGAAGCCACCAAACTATTTTGCAAGTTGAGCAGGTTGTCGATACTTGGAAGAAAATAGATTTTCAAATCATCAAGAAATTCTCGACAGAATGTCTTAAAGAACGTCAAGGACAGTTTTTACCAATGTAAGATGGTTCAAAGAAAGCATGAAAGGTGTGCGTAGTCAACTTGATTTACTGGATCACCTTCCAATAACAACTTGTGTGGTCCTGCTTACCCAAGTAAGATTTTCCCATTTTCTAAAACAAGTCACTTTAAGCAGTTGCGCAGTTGAGTAAAATTTTTGGTGTTTATTCTGAAAAATAAACTGGGATAGAATATAATTTTATTGCGCCATTTTTTGCAAAGCTTTCAAATTTCACCCTATTTTCGTTTGATAATTGTTGGAAATTATCACCAATTTTCCCTTTGCGATATGCAGTCAAACAAAACGTGTTATTGAACAGGAGCTTCTTTTAGTTAACAAGACAATAATAAATAAAAAACCCAGACTGTTTAGAAATTAGCCAGGATCCACTCGGACATACATATTCTTTGGAGTAGGGCACTATCTCAGATGGGTACACATAGTACTAAACTGAACGAAGGTTCCAAGGCGACGAGTCCTTTACTTTCAATATATTTGATAACGATGAAGGTGATAATTTATTTTTAAGTTTATATAACTCTATCATTAAACTTTAAAACTTTATAGTCAATAAAAAATATTCGCTCAATTTTGTGTCTCAATCGAAATAATGAACAAATATGACACTGATGACGGCGCTTGCGAGGGATTTTTTTACCGGCCATACCATAGGATAAAGATCTGTTGCACGATCGAAAAGATTGCTTACATTTTTTCTGTACTTAAAGTTAGCTGTTTATTTAGGTCTGTGAGATGTTATCGAGATTGTTATCGAAAAGTTTAGTAAATTTTCATTTAATCCACGACATCTCTGCAACAGTTGGTCGTGAGCAAATGATCCCACACATATTCTACCTTTTGGCATAGTCAGTCTCGTGACTGTGCTTTTGGCATCTTCGTCCAAAAGTAACTTTTATGGAAATACCAGACAGAACGGATGGCGATTGTGGGTGGTGTGTGATGACGCCTTGTTGGCTAGTGCTTATGTGTGTGTGTTACACGTTTTTTAGAAAGTGACTATTTTATTGAAATTTCACGATCGAGCCCGTGCAAAATCATGCAGATGTGAGAAACGATTTTTTCACGATTGTTGTAACAGCTGACGTCAGTGTTTTTCGTCACGGGGAAATCCATTGCAAGGTATCCCCAACCAAACGTGACATTCTTGGAAACATATCTCGAGAACCAAATAGAGATAACTGACGTTTTTTGGGGTCCTTAATGGGGACCGAAAAGTTTTTGTGACAACGCTGTTAAGCCATTTAAATCGTGCAGCGGGTGATCGTAGTTTTTCGAGATCTGTGGTTGAACTTTCCCTGGAAAATCGGAGATTTTAATTTTTCGTCATTTTATTTTCACACAGGTTATACACAAACGGTTTTCAAAAGTAAAGCCCATAAAAATGTTTACCCACCGGGGTGCTAGTAATAATATTAAAAACAATAGCATATAAAATTGATTTGATCTAGGATTCTATCCTCCTAGATTTCTTCTAGATAAATGTAAATAAATATGTCCTGAAAGTGTACGCCGTTCCACTCTATCACTTGCAAATGTCCTCACAGCTTCTAGATCAAACTTTGAAATCAACTTGAAATCTGACAATCTTCGCCAGAATGTATGTCTCTCAAAACAAGTTTGTTGATTTCTCCATTTCGTGCTCTCAATGTCATTATTCAAAGTTGTCACGATCGTAGTTGTTTTTCCAGCACGAACATTAAACTTTAATAAAAACTGAAAATAGTGTACCATTGTTGGTAAATTACAGTCTCACTATTTTAAGGTGACAAGCAAACCCGATTCAAAGAAACGAAGCTTGTTCACAATTTCTGAAAAGAAAGACGAATAATTTTCAGGCAAACGCTGTCCCAAGTGAGCAATATATAGTCTCCTTTCTTGTTTACATAATAACCAAAACATACGGTTTTTCTCCAGGGCGTTGTGAGCTTTTTCCGTCGTTAAATTGTTTACTTGAACGTGTTTGAACGTGAAAGTACATTTGTTTTCCTCCAATTGTTGGAGTTGATGTCATGAAAGAAATCTATTAACTCCATATCTTAAAAACCTTTAAGCAGTAAACATGTATGTAGATTATATTATCAATTATGAGATTAAGCCCATCGAATGAACTGGTGATATTAATGCTAACAATCTTTTATATTGAACTGTTGAAACTGTGTTCAAAACATGTTTATATATAAATTGTTTTCACGAAAAATATATGAATCCTTTTGCAAGTTATTCTCTGCCATTCTGTCCTGCCATTCCTAATCCTAACAGGAACTAGATGCTGCGCAAAACGGAAGGGCAAAACTTAATGAATAGATGACATAATACTTCTTCTTTTAGTTTTAAAAACCTCTCTTCTACAATTCAATTTAAATTCAGGGACTGTTTGATACCATACGTTAAGTATTTTATGTTTTTGTTAGTTGTAAAAGCGAGTATCACATGAAGTTGTATGAATCATGACCAAATCATCTTGATTTTGCGATGAAACAAAAAGTATTCCTAAAACGTAAAAGCGTTAGACTAGGATTAGGCATTATAAAAAAAAATAACTTTAGCATTGCGAAAGGGTTATTTTCGTGATCAATTAAAACTTGTGTTTTCCCCAGTTAATTTTAGGTATAAATACCCTAGCCTCAATTTAAACATATATCATACAATATAATTTGAGTTTGGAGCAGCAACTCGACTGCAGAACAGATCGAAATGTTTCACTCCACCAATGACGATATCTCAACAACTAGCTGTAAGTTTATAAAATGACAAATCAGTTAATTATTTCTTGAAGGAATGAAAACTCTACAAGATTTGGTGCGGGTAGCGTTTCAGTCAGCTGTCTAGCTATAGGTTTCGTCGCTGTTGTCGTTTATGATTTTTAAGATTATTTCTTGTCACTACTATTCATTTGCTAAGAAGACCACACAAGTCATATGATGTACGAAAGTGCCGCTTACTTGATGTTGTAGCGGATTGCATTTTCAAGTTTCAATTTAACACGTTTTCATGTCATTTGGTAATTAGCGAACAAAAATAATTAAAACAAGTCCATCAAACTTTTAATACCCTGTACTAGCATTATATCCTTGGAATTATATTTTTTACTAGCAATTGGCAAACACCATGAGAAAAGCTTTAAGTCATTCCCTCGATATTCCTTGTGGTACTTCTTGCTGGACTTGCTTGAAACGAATGATTCTAGTCACCTCATCAGGTGGACTAATAAGGAGAACTTGGAATTTTGTTTGGTCAACCCAAAAGAGTTGTCCGATCTGTGGGGTCAACTCAACGGAAAGGGCAACATGACCTATGCGAAATTATCACGAGCTCTAAGATATTACTACGGTAAAGGAGTCCTGGAGAAGGTAAGCAACATTTCAGAAGATGGAGAAAGTCAGAACATTGGATATCTTTAAGTTTAGGGATTGGGTATTTAAAAGTTAACTTGCAGCACGAATTTGTTGAAATATTCACCATGTACTATGTACTTAACAAGCAAATTGTTCGAAGGAGATGTTCAGATTATTTGAGACATTGAGGCTTTTAAGTGCATTGCGTTTCATAAATTTAGACGGATGGCAGTAATTCGTTAGTTTATTTGCAATATTTTGTGTTTTAAAAGTAGCCAATTAGGATAAGAAAATGTTTTTAAACTGAATATTAATAACGTTTGCGCTGTTTAAAAGGAGAAACGACATGTCAGGGGGATATTTTTTCACGAAATTCTTTCATTATGGCTAAGCACGTAATAATCCATAGATTAGAAGCGAATGTTTGCAGTGATAATTTATGAAAAGATCTATTTAATCTTTTTTTCAGTTAAGTCGCTTTTAGTTCTTAAGTGTTCTTTCATTCTATCACAAACACGATGTTTGGTCGACAATGAGCGTTTGTGAATATATTGGTGAGAATGTTAAAATTTGGACCGGAAGTAACAATGCGACTTTGATTCACAAAATGGGTTTGTTTCATGCACATCAGAATTTTCAATTTTGTAATCATAGCCATTAGTCGACTACTCCAACCCTTTTACAGCCTGCAAAAATCTCCTTTGTTTTGTTCTGAATTGATGTTTTCTTCTTTAGGTACTGAACAAGCATTTCCACTATCGCTTCATTAAATCATCAAGAACAAAGTTCGCGATGGAAAAGAAATTTGAAACAAAATATCAGAAACCAGAAAAGCCAGACTGTCCATTATTTGATGAAAGAAAAAACGGTAATAGTAGCGCTTCTACATCGGAACGATTGACGGGTTTGATTAACGAGATCCAATGTAGTGAGCCTACCGTTAGCTGTGCTAGATCTTGCAGACCTCAGAATGACGAAGGTTTACATATTCGTTATAACAACACCACAAGGAGTTTTCATGCAAATCATGTCTTTCAGAGCCAAGCTACGAATATTGGATTGCTCACACCAGTAGCAGTAAATGATGGAAGGCAATTGATGGAGTCACCATATAGTGATAAAAATCTTTTTCAATTTCAAGATGGAATTGCGGATTCGCAGGCAACATCTTTGCTTGAACAGACTGTTCCTACAATTGATGACCTTCCAGAAATTCCTAACTTAAATGAATTTGCCTCTATTTATGAAATTAGTACATATATGGTGGAAAATCCCCTGCTTTGTAAGGCAAAACAGCCAGAAGCATCAGAAATATGTCAAAGTTACTTCTTCAACGAAGAGAACTTAGAACATAGTAGCACCTGTGCCACTGAAGAGCAACAGGATTTACAAAGCTTACTAATGAAATTTTTTTAATTTGACATTTTGTTCCTTCAATTTATTTTATCTTTTAGTCTGGACAATCAATTCGTTTATTGTATAGTATTCAGAGTTATTTTAAGAAATTATACAAATTGCGGTAAATCTGTCTCTTGAAAATTACTGTTACTGTCTTAAAAAAGGACAAGCTCTCCAGAAAATTGGCTCGACTTTAAATCTTTGAGAATTTTTGAAATCTTTCGAATTACTCGATGAAATATAAACTAACATTAACTTTTAAAGATGACAACATCAGGTTCAAATCTGAAAAGTGATTCACATTTCTTCATCAAAAACAAAACGGGTCCACACAAACCTTTGATCTGAACGAAGAAGTTTTTATTGTATGTAATTGTTCAGGTACAAAAATATGAAAGTTTTATTTTTAATTTTTACAAACGGTACTATTTCAAAACTTATCCCAAAATACAAGAATGAGGACTTGTTTTTGTGCTGAAGCAAATCTATACACGTAGTTGCACACTTTTTTATAAGCAACAATTTCATGTACAACACTAGTAAATATTTCAGAAAGTTAAGAAATTAGGAAACATGAAATTTTGAAATGATGCAATACTATCACAGCTCTAGCACATTTCTTGTCTGTGTTAGAGAGTAAATGGATTGCGAATTGAGATTTCACTCCGATATTGCAAAGTCGTATCCACATTTCGGCTATGCTGCCTGCGTCTCTGGATTCCGACGTTAATTACTGTAAACGATGCGAACAATCTGCAACATCGAACATGAGATAGGTCTTCCTCCTGCTCTTCGGCTATCATGGAAGGACGCATGAATTGCTCTTATGAAATTAGGAGGCTTATCAATCCAATATCTGGTTGAGCGTAGTTCACATGAATGAAGAAACTCAAGAGGTGCAACCACAGAAATGTTGCAGAAGGTGAAACTTTAATGCAGTATTTATGACACAAACATTGAAACATTGAAGGCTAAATTGATTCGTAAACTAAACGACGAAAAAAACAAACATAATGAAGAGAAACTAGGTGTCTTTAAAGTATGGATTTCGGACACGATTAAAGCGAGATTCTATCATAGAAAAGGGGGCCTCAAATTGGCTCACAATGCTACCGATAAAGGAATGTGGGTTCCTGCTGGACAAGCAATCACTCTGGGACGTCCTTTACATCAGGTACAATACACCTTTTAAGCGACTACCTCCATATTGTGCTTGTGGCGCAAACTTCAATAAAGATCATGCTCTTTTTGTGTTTGAAGGGTGCCACAAGACACAACGAAATACGAGATGCTACTGCCGAAATCTTGTCTGAGTGCTGAAAAGACGTTGCAGTTGAGACAATCCTGCAGAAAATCACAGGAGAGAAATTTAAAGACGTCTTCGAAAATGCCAATAAAATACGCATTTTTAAAAACGACTGGGTTTTTCAAGATATCCGTAAAGTAGCTTTTTAAAAGACTTAGACTTGATTTAGGCGTCCAAAAGAGGTCTTGTGCCGGCTGGGTGGATTTAAATTTAAAAACAATATTGACTTGTTTCCTTACCCTGCGACACGATCTGTTTTTGAAGGGCAAACTTATAGTAGCCTCATAGAATTCATCTTTTCGAATTTGCCATCGCAAAAGCTTTCATGTTTTCTTGAAATTCGATAAAATTATTGATAAAGCATACCTCCTCCTGCTGCACAGTAATGTCTCTGATTTTCTTCTTCTTTGGACTGGACGGTTTCGAAATAACCATTGGATTATTCGACGTTGTAATGATTGGTATAGGATTTTTAGTTGATATGTCGTTTATCTTCTGATATATGCAGATGTGATTGTTGAAGATGAAGAACTTCTCACAAAATGGAAGTCATCTTCCTCATTGACAGGTTCAGAGCGTTTCCTTCCCAAAATATTTCGTAATCAATGCATCGTGGAATATTCCTACTTCTAAACACGAAAGTATCTAAAGTGAATTGTTTTAACTTGAGAGAAATCTCCTTTTATAAACTATGCTATGCCATGCTCAATTTACTTACACCGGTACGTAGAAAACTGTTATATTTGATATTTAATACGCGATGACTTCGTTTTATGTGGATAAATGTTATCTTCTGACAAAACGTGCTACAGATCTCAGGTAGCCATCTTAGCTTCTTTATACTAGAGCCAGACTAGCTGATCCTTCATGTATGTTTACACACTTAGCGGCGTAGATATAACATCCCTTCTTTTCCCAAAATAAAACAACTAATGTCAATAAAGATGTCTATGAAACCCTCACAAAACACTAGTTATGTGTCTTAATCAAAATTTCGGGGATTTATGAGTTCTTCTAAGTAAGATCAAAGTCTGTCAGGTGTTTGGGAGTGTTCCTGACCCTTTTCGGTCTATCATCACTTCTCTCACTTTCCTGTTCTTCTACATTATACGGAATGGTGTCATCAGAACCTTACTCATCTTCTTCATTATACGGACTGGTGTCATCGGAACTTTCTTCATCGTCAATATCTCTGCTTTCGGTTTCTGAATCGGTGTGCGAGTCATTTAAATCGATATCCGGCATGATGTCGATCATGGTGATGTTAGTCGATTCTACGGTTCTTGGAATTGTTGTTATAGGCGTTTGGCTTACTGGCTGGAAAAACTTCTTGATGTGTATGTTGTTGCGAACGATTATTTTTTTCCGCCTTGGGTGAGCTACACGCTACGAGGATATACTTTCGAGATCTCGTACGGTTTTATCTCGTAGTACGGTTCGGTTTTGAAACGGCGACGGAAGTTCTTTACAATTACGGTGTCTCCTACTTGAAATGGTTCTCTCGCTTTTACGTGGTGTTTGGTGTCATATTGCGCTTTCATGTTTTGTTGGTAGGCGTTGAGCGACGGTTTATGGTTGGCGTTGTGGTAGCGAGGAATGTCATTTTTGGGTTTGTGTTGAAACATCAAGTCGGCCGGTGCTTTTCCGGTTGCTGTGTGTGGTATTGTATGATAAATGGGTTTATTTACGATTTCAAAACAAATTTCGGTACCAGTTTAAGTGAATTAAGCATGACGTGGCATAGTTTATAAAAGGGCGGATCTCGCAAGTCAAAATTCACACGTCCTTTAGATACTTTCGTGACTAGAAGTTGGAATATTCTACTATGCACCGATTACGAAATATTTTGGGAAGGAAACGTTCTGAACCTACTAATGAAGAAGACAACTTCCATTTCGTGAGAAGTTATTCATCTGCAACAATAACATCTGCAGATCAAAAGATAAAGAATATATCAACTGAAACTCCGATACTGATCATCACAACATCGAATGATCCAATCGTCATTTCAAAACCGTCGAGTCCAAAGAAGAGCAAAGCCAGAGACTGTACTGTACAGCAGGAGGAGGTATATCCCATTAATAACTTTATTGAGTTTCAAGAAAACATGAAGGCCTTTTTCGATGAAAAATTCGAACAAATGAATTCTATGAGGCTGCAGGATAAGATTGCTCTTCAAAAACAGATCGTGTCACAGGGAAAGGAAAGGAGTCAAATGTCTTTTAAATACAAATCGAACAAAATACAGGACGATTTTCTTGTATCATTGTCTAATAATATTGATGAAGCTAGATCTTTAGCAGAAGCAGGATCCAAGAGGCATCTCAGTACAAAATTTGACGACATTGACGAGCAAATTCGTAAAAGACGAAAAGTTATCAGGATGGCTGATAAATCTCCTGGTGGATGGGACACAGTAAGGGAATACCTTACAGACGATTTGGCTAGTGATTCCGACGATGACAAAAAGATGCGTCAAGCAGAATCTCGTACTCTGGCCAAAAAGTCCAAGGCAAACAAGCGATTTATTTCAAATCCCAGGTACATGGGACATGATGTTCATCCACATAACTTGCAGCGTCCGTTAAGCGTTCTTCCTCCGAATTTGTTTGCACATCAGCATCGAAATGCGTTACCTGGCAATTCTACAAATCCTTTTCAGCCCTTTTCGCGGTCAGGCACTTCTGGAGTCAGAAGTGCAGCACCATTCGCAGGCAGATTCAACAGCCCGAGCAACTTATGCTTCAACTGCGGCCACCCAGGTCACTGGAAGCATTCCTGCCCAGCAAGAAACACCATCCAATAAAGGTATCAAAACTTTTTCATCTAAAAGCAGTAAATTTAATATTAAGGGAAGTTTAAAAAGTCATTTCAATTATTGGGAGAAAGAGTTACAAGCCAGTCCTTTTATACTAGAAACCCTTAAAAGTGGATATAAAATTCCTTTCAGATATAAACCTCCATCTTTAGAAATCAAAAATAACAATTCAGCTTTGTGTGACCCCGATTATGTAGAATCCCAAATATTGAATCTGTTAGAAAACATATGTATAAGCTCTGTCAACAAACCTTTTCTGACCAACCAAAGGAAAAGATTAGTGCTAGACTTAAGCTATTTAAACAGTTTTGTTTGGAAGGAAAAAATCAAGTTTGATGATTGGAAAAGCTTCGAAGAGTACGTAGAATTTGCTCAAACGGCTTTTATGTTTAAATTCGACCTGAAAAGTGGTTACCATCATGTTGATATACACGAAGATCATCAACAGTATTTAGGATTCTCATGGATTTTCAAAGATGGTATTAAAAGGTATGTTATCTTTACTGTTCTACCTTTTGGTTTGACTTCAGCACCTTTTATTTTTACCAAGATAGTGAGGGTGTTAGTAAAATATTGGCGTTCATTTGCCATAAGAATTGCTTGTTTTATCGACGACGGTTTCAGTGTAGCATACTGTTTTGATGAAGCTGTGAGTAATTCAAACTTTGTGAAAAATTCACTTAGATCTGCAGGTTTTATTGTAAATGAAGACAAATCTATCTGGGCACCTACTTCTCGCTTAGAATGGTTAGGTGTTATTCTAGATTACGATAAAAAGACTTACAAAATTTCAGAACGAAGAATCCAATCCATTTTATCAAGTATCAATAATATATTTTCTTCTTCTTATGTTTCGGCCAGACAACTAGCTTGTATCACGGGCAAAATAATTTCAACAAAATTTGTGCTTCATAATATTGTCAGATTAAGAAATGTTCTGAAATATTCTGTTCCACAATTAAAATTTTTTTCTGACGCAAGTTCTATGGGTATCGCAGCCCTTTTGAACAATAACATTTGTTATAGAAACCTCGATCCTAAAGAACAAACAGAATCGTCAACTTTCAGGGAACTTTTAGCTATTTCACATGCAATTTCTTCTCTATCGAGTACCTGCGAAGGAGAACATATTCTCATACACACAGATAGCATGGCAGCTGCCGCTATTGTCAAAGGAGGTAGTAATAATGCAAAACTACAACTATTTCTAATGACATTTACAATTTTTGTAAAGCTAAGAATATTTCGTTAAAAGTCACATGGGTGTCCAGAGAACTGAACACACGGGCAGATAATATAAGTAAATCATAGACTATGGCGATTGGCAATGAACCGAATCATTTTTTAAAATGTTACATTCACTTTGGGGTCCATTTACATTTGATAATTTTGCTGATAACATCAATACAAAATGTCAAAAGTTTTCCTCTAAATAATGATGTCCATCAGGTGGATGCATTTTCTTTCGACTGGTCTGGAGAAACAAATCTGTTAGTGCCTCCAGTTTATTTAATTTCTAAATCTATTAAACATTTTTTAGCAAGTTCAGGAAGTTCAACAGCAGTTTTAGTAGTTCCTTACTGGCCTTCTTCAAATTTTTGGCCACTCCTCATTGACAAGAATCGCATGTTTAAGGAATTTGTTAGGGACTATAGAATCTTTCAATCCTCCAAAGGTCTTTTAGGTCTAGGGGCTTTTAAAGGTTCCATTCTCGGAAACAATAATTTTCTCGTTCCTATTGTAGCACTACTATTACAGATCTGATTTTAGAATTTATACGGAGATGCATTTCGGCCAACTTTAATGTTAAAGACGAAAATCTGCAAAAGATGGTGAACAATCTTCCGAATGTTTTGCAACAATCGAGAAGACCTAATACCTTAGCAACATATCAGACATATTTCCAAAAAAGGTTAGCATGGTGCCGATTGTTCACTGAAGTAAATCCGTTACCTACAGAAGAACAGTACTTTATTTTATATGTCATTTCTATGTTACAATCAGGCGTATCTTTTCCCGTTATCAACGCCTCAGTCGTCGCGATAAAATACTTCTATTCAATTACTGTATTTACAATTGGACAATCAACTATTTTTAGACACGCACTAGAAGCTGCAAAGCGATCATCTTCGCATATACGTAAAAAGAAAGAGCCTTTGACAGTAGCCGATCTAAACAAAATAGTTAGTTCTCTGAGAAATAATCCATGCTTATCAAATGTTAGAACCGAAACAATTTGCTTATTATCATTCTCTGCCTTTTTACGATTCAACGAGTGTAAAAATTTACGGAGGTCCGACATTGTTTTGGATACAATCCACGCCAAGATCTTCATAGAGAGGAGTAAGACAGACGTTTATAGACACGGTCATTGGACTTACTTAGCAAGAGTGAATTCCAGTTTATGTCCTGTAAACACCTTAGAAAAATATTTACGAATGGCGGACATCGAGTCTAATTCCAATGATTTTATTTTCAGAGCAATACAAACCGATAAAGCAGGCAGACAAATACCTCCGAAAGACGAGAAAGGCGATATCCTACTCATCAATTCGTGATGACATCAAAACGGTATTAAAAGAAGCCGGTTTATCTCCAGAAAAGTATGGTCTGCATAGCTTACGTTCCGGTGGGGCATCTGCCGCTGCAAATTTCGGGGTAAACGATAGGCTGATCATGAAACACGGTCGTTGGAAGTCGGAAAGCGTTAAGAATAGATATATTACCGAAGATTTAAACAACATGTTGTTTGTTAGGAGTCACTGGGTTTATAATTATATATAATCTTATTTCAACTTTATGAATTCTTTGATTTGATTTCTCTCTTCACTCATGCTCTTAATTCACACGTTCTGGTACGACATCTACTATCGAAGTATAATATAAAACCTGTTTCGAGTTGATATAGTATTCTTTGCTCCTTTCCAAGTAGTCAGAAAAAGTAAATAAACTAAGTTATTTTCGGTTCACAGATTAGAAAATAATTGTGTAGAAACTTTCTACATAAGCGCACTGGAGGACCTTACCGAGTGTGCGGTTAAACCTGTCGACTTCACCGTTGGCTTGAGGCCAATACGGGCTAACAGTGCGATGGGCGATATTGTGCGAGGCGAGAAACTCTTCGACTTCGACTGACACAAACTGTGGCCCATTGTCCGTGATGATTGTCGTAGGAAATCCAAACAGAGAAAACGACTTGGTATGATTGCGAATGATTTGCTGAGAGCCGACGCCTTTCTTCATGACAAAAGTAACTGGGTAGCGCGTGTTATCGTCTATTAGTAAGAGAATGTGTTCTCCGGATGGTAGAAATCGGCCTGACAGTGTTCCACGGTTCTGCTGGCGATACGGTCGCTTGTAGTGGCTCGCGTTTAGCCGATGGTGTGATTAATTGACGGGGTTGGACACCTTGCGAATAATCTTTCAACGTCGGAGGCGATTCCTGGCCTTGGTGCTGCCGGTGTGCGATGTCAAGTAAATCTTTTCGTAATTTCTGCGGTCTGACAATGACATTGCCTTTCAGTAAGATACCTTGTGAGCCAATCGAGAGCTCGCGCTTGATATTTGAGTATGGGGTTTGACGTTTCATGTCCCATTTGCCGGCTGAGATGCTTGTGATGATGGACGACAAGACCGAATCTTTTGCTGTTTCTGCGGCGATTTTCATCAGGTCGACATTGACGGGCACGGCATGAGACGTTACCATTGTGATGCAGTTTTCAGTAGCTGATGTGTCTACAAAATTGTCAGTTGGAAAACGCGATGAGATGTCTGCTGCATTTTTGCAACCTGGTGCGTACGTGATGTCATACTCATAAGCCTGGAGTTTTAGGAGCCAGCGCTAAATTCTTGGAGGAGGTTGTGAATTCGAGGACAACATCGAGGTTAGCGGCTTGTGGACGGTTATGATTGTGACATGCGAATGGAAGATAAAATAGTGAAAATGTTCTAAAGCCCAAAGAACGGTAAGGGCTTCGCGTTCGGTCTGACTATATCGACTTTCGGCATCTTTCAGTGATCTGGACCCATAGCTGACTGTTTTGTACACTCTATCTGCTTGTTCTTGTGTCAGAATACCTCCAAGACCCACTGGACTCGCGTCGACGATGATGGTGGTTTCGGCATTTGGATTATAGTATGCCATTACTTCCGGACTGTGTAGTGCTTCTTTTAGCCGGTCAAACGCTGTTTGTTGTTCCAAATTCCAGATGAATGGTTCCTTTATTCTAGTCAAACGACGCAGAGGTTCTGAGATTGTTGCGTAGTTGTTGATAAATCTGCTGCAGAATGTGACTAGTCCCAAGAACGAATGAATTTCGGATGCGTTGCGTGGCTGGGCTATGTGCTGCACTGCTTCGGTTTTCATGGACTCTGGTGCGATTCCCATCGGTGTTAATTGATGTCCGGCAAATACGAGGCTACTGACTCCAAATGTGCATTTGTTACGATTGAGCTTAAGACCATGATCTTGCAGACGCTGCAATACGGTGTTGAGGTTTCGATTGTGATGCTCCTCTGTCGAACCCCAAATGAGGATGTCATCTGAAATATTTTTGGCACCTGGATATCCATTTAACACCAGCTCAATTTCAGAGCAATACAAACCGATAAAGCAGGCACTGCTGATACCGAAGAACAACCGCTTGACCCGAAAAACACCATCATGTGTTGCGAATGTTGTGATATCCCTGCTGTCAGGGTGTAACATGAGTTTGTGGTAACCTTCACGAAGATCTATTTTGGAGACAATAGTGGCATTGTGTAGTTCTGGAAGGATTTCATCAAATTTGGGAATTACGTGTCTCTTACGAATGACGGCCTCGTTCGCCTTCCTCATGTCGATACAAAATCGCATTTGATCGCTTGATCGACGTGGAACAATGACAAAAGGGTTTAACCAGGTGGTGGGACCATCATAACGTTCAATAATGTCCAATTTTTCTAGACGGACTAATTCTTCAGAAACTTTTTGTCGAGTGTGCTATGGTAACCTTCGTATGGGTTGCTGTTTGGGCGGTACTGTTTTATCAAGGTGTAATTTAATTTCAGTGTCCTTGACGAACCCATGTTCTTCAAAAACGGTTTTCCTTTCTTCCAGTATCGCTTGTAGGCTTGAGGTGGACTGAATCGTGTTGATGATGGGTGGTGAAACTGGTGGCCCGACACGAAATAGCTCTAATGTTTCTGCAGTGGTTTTGCTGAGTATTGTGTTTCCCTTTCCTTTGACGACAAAGATTGTGGTGTTCACGAATTTGTCTTTGGCCTGGACGACAGCGGTGAATTTTCCTGCAGCAGGTAACGGCTTTGTGGCTTGATATGAGTAAGTGTTTGTGGTTGTTGGCGAAAGATTTGGTTGTGGATTCATTTTGGTCCAAACAGAATTGTTGATGATGTTGATGGAGGAGCCTGAGTCGATCAGTGCATCCATTTTAGTTTTGTTGATCAAGATCGGAAACGTGGGACCGTCGTTGATAATGAACACGTAAAAGTTATTTATTTCTTCCTCACTACTTTTTGATCCGCTTTCAGGATGTGTGGTTTCGTCTTGTTTGATGCTGTTTACAGTTTTTTGTTTATTTTGAAAACACATTTTCCCAAAGTGTCCTGTTCTGCCGCACACACAACAGTGGACACCTTGAGTGCGACGACACTCATGTCCTCTGTGTCCTGCTGCACCACAACGGCTACATGTGTTATTGCCTTGCGTCGAAACTGCTGCTTTCGACCGTGGATAGTGATATCGGTTGTGTGCATTTTGTGTTCGATTTTGTTGTTTCGGTTGAGGGTCTTGTGCTTGATGGTTTGGTGTTCGGTGTCCGTCCTGAAATCGAAATTTCCCCCGGCCTTTGTAGTTCGATGGCGAGAAGATTTTGTTGACTTGAGCGGTGTGTGGTGTTTGTGACGATGTTGCTTCCATTTGTTTGGCCTGATGTGGTTTGCCTCATTCCAGAACATTGTTAAGGGTGAGATCTCTCTTTTCCAATAACTTGGTTCTGAATTTTGAAGAGCGGCAGGAGGTGATGACTTGATCCCTTATGTGCTCATTTGTGCTTTGTCCGTATTCGCAGTACATGGACAGTTTTCGGAGCCTGGTGACAAACTGGCCAATGTTTTCGTAATTTTCATGCCTTGCATTTCGAAATACTGATCGTTCGTAAGGTATATTCTTCTGCACCTTGAAGTAATTATTCAGGGAATTCGATGCTTCCTCATATGTTTCACCAGTATTTGGCAGAGTTTCAAAAATTTCTTGTGTGGGTTGTCCTGCTAAGTGTAGGAGGAGTGCTGTTTTTCTTGTGTTGTCTCCGATGCCTGAAGCGACGATGAAATAATTAAATGACTTGATCCACTTTTCCCAACGTTGTGCTGTTGTGTTTGGGTCCCCTACAGGATCGAATGGTGCGATGGTGGGCATTTGCGGTGACATGTTTTGTATACAAAGTGTTTTAATGTCTTGATTTACGTGAGAATGTTGAAATATACTGTAATGTGAGACCTGGGTTCGTTTGCAGACTTGTCACCAGTGTTTTATTTGATATTTAATACGCGATGTCTTCGTTTTATGTGGATAAATATTATATTCTGACAAAACTAAGCTTGTTTATACTAGAGCCAGACTAGCTGATCCTTCATATATGTGTACACAAAGATGGTACGCCTAGCGGCGGAGATATAACGAAAACCACGCAGAAGCATAAACGCGGGCAAAATATATAACAACACGTGGTATGACAACAGTTGTCATCACGTGGAAAACCATTGCATTACATCCCCAATCGATCATGATGTTTTTGGTTAGACATCTCGAGAACCAAATATGGATAACTGACATTTTGGGGGATCTGCAACCAAAGGAAAGAGTTGACAAAAATTAGGACCTATTTTCTTTTGAGGAGCAGGTCTGTAACATCATCAAAATCTTTGATCGACATTATATCTGAAACGATTGATCTCAGCGAAACGAACCCATACATTTTTTGATCAGTTTTTCTAGCTTTACCACATGTGTGCTCTTTCCGTTTATCATTAGGTGATAGTAATTTTCGTCACTGGGTGAAAGGGAGGGAGGGATTTGACATATCATAGACACTGTAAATTGTTTTATCTGGGACATTTTGAAAAGCAGGTAATGATACATACGAGAGTAAGCATATTAACGAAGGTATTGTGTTGAAGACCTATTACTATGGTACAGTTAGTATGATATTGAACTTTCTTTCTGTTTGTCTTGTTTTTCTTACAGTATCATAGCATGAATATGGTTTTTGCATCATTAGTTTTCTATTGCGAAAGACAAATAAAAACAATAGATAGACGATTGAAGAAATGAATCTCATGATTTTAAATCTAGGTTCTAGGTTGGCGAAGAACAATATCCTTTGTTGGTATCCAGTCCCACTTTCATCATAGTCACAAGAAATAAGAAATTTCACCCAATTCGGGCCGTCTATGGATATCATTCATGAATGCCATTATCAGAGATGGTGTTGTTGATGAAGAGATTTGAAAATCAGATTGAAACAAGAAGATTACCTATCATAAACCTACCTGTAAAATCCATCCCTAGATCATCATTTCCGAAGAGATTGACTAAAAGTATACAGAAATTGGAAGCATGTACACCCCCTGTATCACAAGTAGATACAGCGTACCACGAATCCTTCTCTGAGTTCAAAACAAGGATATACTCACTAAAGCACGCACCTGGGTGGGTTCGCAATAACAAATCTAATAATTTAGTGCAAATATGCTTTTTGGAAAATGAACATACCATTCCAAGATTTGAAATATATGTGGACAACGATCTGAGCTCCAAAATAAGAGTCTACAACTGATTATTGCCAGAAGATCATTCCCTGATGAAATTATATGGTGCCTCAATGAAAAATATGCCTCTCCAAATCCTCATATCTGCAATTTCAAAATATGGAATATGTGACGGGGTGGCAACTCATAAATCAGAATCCCTGTTGCAATATCTTGTGCCAAACGTTTTAGTTCAAGCATCCTCATTACAACTTTTACAATCAGAATATTTCAGACTTCAGAAATATGATGTTTTTTGCAAATCACACAAATGTGAAATATTTTTAACTAGTTAAGAACAACATCAAGGATTACCGGAGAAAAAAGCTGAAAGATCAATAGGAACTATAGAACTGCAAAGGCAGTAGCTCCTGTTTCTCTCACCAGATGGTATCAAATTAATATTGCAGCATCAAAGATAAACAAATAAAGAAATTAAAACATTGCAAAATGAACTTCACAAGGCATCCATTTCAGTTAATAAAAATTTAAGTGAAGATTTGGTAACTATCATGTCGAATGCATGTGCGGCAAAGTTACACCATTTATCAAATTCTACTAGGAAGAACAACAGAAATATATACTCAGTTCATCTTCAGGTCCTTTCCATCCTATGATCATTCGATACTGTTAATCTGTAGCTGCTAAATCTGCTTCAGCTAATGATGATATACGCTTTAACAAAAACACTGGTTTTCTCATTTTGCCAACCAGACGGCGGTTAAGAGATTTTAAGATTTTTAGAGATTTTTAGGGCGAGAATTTAACAAACATATCATCACAGATACTGATACTGAAAAATATATGGTCCAATTTTTAATGAAATGAAAAGTCAAGAGATTCTTGTATCTTGGCGTTCCATCTTTAAATTGTATTGCACTTAATAAAGTCAGTGTTGTTGCAACACATGTGCTGGTATTCCTGCTTCGAAGCATTGTCAACCCGTTTAAGTTCTGGTTTGCAAGTTTTGCTACTGTTGGAGCAGCAGAAAGTCAAACGTTTTTTCGAATGCATTTCATTATGAACAGTGTAGACGATGGCAATACTGAAGTTAATGTCGCATACCGTACATTAAATTTATTCGAAAATGTGAAACGATTCATGTATTGCATCTCTGACCCATCACATCTAATTAAAACAACTCGTAACTGCCTAGCAAATATAGGATTTATTAAGCACACACGTGTGATGGAGAGTGATGAAGCATTCCCACTTTGTAATCATATAGCCGAAATATTTTATGAAGATCAAGCATGTGGACTGGCATTCTTACCAAAGCTAACGCATGAACATATGGTGTTTTTGTACTGCCTACACATTGTTTATTATGCACTAGCCTATACATCACATATTTTGAATTACAGTTAAAATTTCACCGACGAATAAAAAACGTTTTAATATTTTCACTACGGTAAAGCTCTCATTTTCTACGAGTAGCTTACAAACCTGACAATAAGATTTTAGTTACCTTCAGGTTTGCAAGTTATTGATAGGAAATTAGTAGGAAAAGCTGGCTGTGGAGACCGAAGTGCTTCTTGTCCAGATCAATGGATTTCTGGGAATGTAAAAAGATCTCACGCATTCTTGTGTAACTAAGAGGAATCTTCTGACTCCGCAATCAATCGAATTTGTTTTTTGAAAACACTGATATAGGTCTGGATAAGTACAAGTCAGAACTCCTGCTTGATAGCCCGCCGTCTTGTAAGTAGACTTTCAGGTTAAAAACGGGGCAAATTCGAGAGTCCTGTCCGCTGATATAAATCCACGTCTTGGTAGATGTCATTTTTGCTTTCATCAATTAGGGAGATTCGTAAACTCGACGAGCCTGTTACACGAAAAAAAGCAATTACTTGTGAGAATTATTTTGAAACTGTTCTACTGAAACGGTACTTCAGAGATTTAAAGCCTTTTGTTGTATCAAAAGAAACATAATTACTTTGCAGGCTTATTTCAAGTGTTAATCTGAAGTTTCTAATGACTTTGTAGGGAAAAATTCACGAACAACTGCACTAAGTTGTATACAATTCACGTTCGTTCAGTTTTGCGTGCAGGCGGAATGTTATTATGCGCATGCGTCAGCGAGATTATGAAAAATCAACATGGAAACTTCTGATGAAAGATTTTGAGTAGTTTCATATACCTTCTTAAATTAGGAAACTTATCATATTTCGTTAATAAAATGCGAAAGCAGATGTTTTTGTTTGAATTAAATAAGACCACAGAATAGACAGACACAGCTATCATATTCGATTTTCGATTGAATCGATAGCTATTCTCTGATTTACTACAGAGACGTTCTCTCAGGCATAGCATCATCAAAACGACAAAAATGAAGAATCAAAATATTTTTTAAGTCAAGAAACACAATTTAATTCGAAACATCTATCTTTTATCTAGTTTTCCTGAAAATTCCACGTTGGTGTCAGTTTTTTTAAGGATGTTATCGGAATATCGTCAACCACCTCAATATGGCCACCCTCTTGAAGTACATTTGAGAAATTTAGTAGATCGTGTGGAAATAGCCTGAAAAATATCCTTTTTAAAATTATACTTTTACTTTACAGAATAAAAGATAGCATTCTGAGTTGACTGGTGTCAGGATAGAGCAGGGATCTACCCCAAAAACATGCATGCTTGACTTGAATTGCTATTCAAATTGGAGGAATATAGAAACTTTCGTGAACACACAGAGAGGATCACACCTTTGCTGAGTGGTCTGGAAACTCCCAAATATGTTATCTGCAATTCTGTGAAAACATAAGCGAAAGGCAGACTGCAGAAAAAATCCACAAAAGGGGAAGATAAAAAAAGATGTTTGGTCAAAATCTGAAATCTTCTGAACACATCAAAACACTCCTTCCCTTTTCCCTTTGTCATTGCCTGATAACATGAACCCCACACTATCTGCTGAAAACCCACAGAACTGTGCAAACATCCTTTGTGTTTTACATTGAATTTACAACCTATTCAGCTATGAAATGTAAACACACACAATGCCTTTGCTGCCTGACAAAATGGAAAGACAGAAACAAAATGTCCATCCCGCAGTGCAAACTTTACTTATATATGTTGTCACTGATAGTAATGTTAAACAAATGACTAAATGCTTTAGAGTGAGGTTCGAAATTGGATGTGAAAAAACCTAAAATTATTTGAAAACACAGCAAAAAGTTACCAATGAATTTGAATGTACGAAAAAGCAATTCCTCAGAATGTAGTGCTACATGTCATCAAGCAGGAAATTTCAAGAACTAATTCCAATGTCATATCATTTAAATCTGGTTGATCTAAGTTAAACTAGACAAATTAAGTATTATACACAATTAATAAAAAAACATAATTTTTCTTTTCCAGCCAATTTTTTTGACAAACAACAACAAAAGCATAATAATGTCGTAAGTAAACTGTTTCAAAGTTTCTATGATTATTCATTCCAAACCTTGTTCCAAGGTTACACTGAGATAAGAAAAGACTACGAATCATAACAAGATTCCAGTGTATCTTCAAAAGCTTCACCAAAAACACAGCATTATTGTACGAAACAAGTGAGGAATTGTCATAGAATTTGATACATCCTAACCAACAAGCTACATCTGTATCTTCAGAGATTGTTAATTCTTCAACGGTTTCCTCCTCAACATTCTCTATATGAACAATGTCCCTTTAGAAATGATTACTTCTTCAACTGCTTCGTCTTCGATAATAGTCACAAATTTCTGCCAATACTTTATGAATTATCTATGTTCACAAGCATCAATTTCCCTTTTCTTATGCACTCCTTGTGAATTGAATATTTTACTTCAATAACCTTTTCCATTTTCATACTGAATATTGTTTATATATTTATTACATTACCTGCTAGAAAACAATGAAACGTTAAAACATTATTCTGCTAAAGTCAAATAAATATATTGAATACATAAATCACAAGTTTTTTATCCATCAATGTCTCCAGAATCAACATTTGTTAGAGAGTAAAACGAATTTCTGAAGCTTCTTCGAAAAAATAGTAACCCAATGTATATCTATAAAAGCTGACTTCATCATAAGATATATAAATAAGGGAATGAATAAACAGTCTTTCAGAAAAACTCATTGACTTTCAAAGCTTCCTTGTTCAGAATAAATCTGTTTTCATTTACTCGATTTACCACTTTAGAAATTAAATTATTCGAAAGCATTCAATATACTAATCGAGATGGGACTGCTTAAAAACAGATACCATGAAACAAGTGAAACGTCAGTGCTACTCAAATGATCAGGAAATTTTAAAAACTCGTATTACATCTGCTGGATTCAAGAACTGGGTTTCTCCCAGTTAATGACACCACAGCAGACAAAAAAGGAAATGCAAAGGTTCAAAATACATTCATCTTTGTATATGGCTTATTAGTAGTTAAAACAATTTCACATTCACAGTCTTTCTTGAAGTAAAGTGTTCCTGAATGAAGGTTTTTGGTGCTTGATCTGAGAGCCATCTTTGAACCAAAACAAATACCCATAAAAAGCTGACACCATATCAAATTATGCACCATCTACTTCATATACCTTAATACTACCAATACATATTCAACAAACCCTCTGAAAAATTTTTTTTTGTGATATATTTCAGCAATTAGTCAGTATACCCTCTGGGAAATGCAGTTTGTACAGTGCTCGCTTTGCTGATCCTGTACTCTTCCCCACGTGAGTAGAATTTAAAAAAATAATTTTAAAAGTGAAAGTAATGACTTGTGTCTGCAATGACATTCGGTCAGCGGTCTCTAACCGTATTAAATATGCTTTTTATTACATATTCATCCAGAAAAACAAATAAAAGCAATCTCTCTTCCAGTCCACTCCGCCATCTTTAACGGCTTTTTCAGAGAAAATGTTCGCACATGCGCATAATAACTTGCCGCACACAAATGAACGTGAATTCCCTACAAATCTATAGAAAAATAATAATTTTTCCGAATCCCGCTAATAAACAATTTCATATACTGGTTGGAAAAAACAACGTCAGCTTTTAAGTTACTTATTTCATTGTACTGGCGAAATCCGCAGAAACCCAGCCAACAGATATTCATCGTCCTCATTTTAAACGTTAAAGCTATACACGTATATGGAGGATAACCAACGCCTATGTAAACAGCAATATTCACGTGGTGCGTTTGCGTACATGGGAGCCAAATTGTATAACAACTTGGCTCTTGATGTACGGAAAACGCCAAATTTCAAAGAATTTGTTAGTCTATTGGAAATGTGATTTTTGACTTGACTATTTCAGTTATTCAGTTCAAGTCTGGTTATCCAAGCTGGTCGACACATGTTTTTACCCTCTTCATTTTCTTTGCTTTTAACTGTTTGTTTGTTTATACTTATTTACTAATGCTTTTTATATAAATACTAGCCGCCAAGGTGGCGTCGCTCGCCGCCCATGTTCAGCCTTCATTGTATCACCACCTGCTCCAAATTATTGCACTTAAAACCAGCGAGAAGACTTCCTTAGCTGCTGGCTTTATCGCCTAATAAAGTTCGTTTGCACGTGAAGAGAAATACGTTCCTGGTGTTTCAAATCTTGCATGCTCTTAACTCAGCCGTTCATTGTCGCGGTCGGACTTAAAATGTCAGCAGACTTTCTTGCTTTACACAATGCATTCCGAACGTGAACCTCACGTGGTTTTTATTTACGATTTTAAACCAATCAAATATCAGTTTAACAATACACTTAAAACGCAGAGAGAAAAATCTTTTCGACTTATTATTAGCTTTTGTTTTACGCGCTCTAACACGGGTGCTGTCAGAAGTAGGTGAAAAAATGGTTTCTCTTAAAAAGATTACACGGGAGGAGAAAAAAGTGCATGTGCTAAATGAATGAAGTGAATAAAAAACGTTCGATCAGATTAAAATAGATTAAAAGAAATCGATTAAAAGAAATTAAGACAACTATTAAGACAAAAGCAAAAAAATATTTTGTTTCATGATAGTGTTTTTTTACCTATCGGTTTTTAAACATTTTGATTGCTCGAAAAAAAGTTCACCCGTCTCAGACAGCCAGGCAAGTCTTAGGATACACTGGCAAACCGAACATGCTGTCACGTTCTGCCACTGCCCCTTTTTGTCCAAAATGTTTAATCAGTTAGTTTCTTTGTATTTAGTTGATGTATTGTTTTCAAAGCCAAAAATATAAAGAATATAAAACTAACAATAATAATAAAAGCAAAACGTTATTTCGATTGGTTCACGTGCCAAAAAAGTCACGTTCGATTAAGGTTGCAATGTATTTATTTCGAACTCACGTCGCACACAAAAAAAGAAATAATTTCGCTCACAACTCAATCCACCATTTTGCGTGACTTACAGACAAACAGAGAATCGGCTATTAATATATAGACTAGCCGCCAAGGCGGCGCTTCTCGCCGCCCATGTCCACCTGGTCTGTATCACTGTATCAATAAACGTCAAATTTCCTTATAAACGGCTCATACAACTTGTGTTCAACCAGAAGCAGATTCAAAGTCACAACCTCTGGTAAAACCAATCTTTTATCAGTGTAACAATACACTCAAAACGTAGAGAGAGAAAACTTCAACTTTTTACTAGCTTTTGTTTTAAAAAAGTTACGCACTCTAACATGGGTGCTATCAAACGTAAGGGGGAAATGGTTTCTCTTCTTAAAAAGATCACACGGGAGGAGAGAAAAAAAGGCACGTGCTAAATGAATAAAGTGAATAAAAAAAAAAGGTTTGATCTGAAGCGCATAACAATTAAAAAAGAAATTAAATTATTAAAAGAAAAGCAAAAAAATATTTTGTTTCATGATACTCTTTTTTCACCTATCGGTTTTTCAAGATTTTGATTGCTCGAAAAAAAAGTTTACCCGTCTCAGACAGTCAGGGAAGGATACGTTAGCATACATTGGCAAACATGCTACCACGTTCTGGCACTGCTGCTTTTTGTCCAAACTGTTTAATCAGTTAGTTTCTTTGTATTTAGTTGATGTATTGTTTTCAAAGCCAACGTAGTCAACATAGTCCTTGGAATATAAAACTAACAATAATAATAAAAACAAAACGTTATTCCTATTAGTTCATCAGCCAAAAAAAGTCACGTTCGATTGGGGTTGCAATGTATTTGCTTTGAACTCACGTCGCACGCAAAAAAAGAAATAATTTCGCTCACAACCCAATCTACTATTTTGCGTGACTTGCAAACAAACAAACAGACAGACAGATAGACAGAAAATCGGCTATTAATATATAGACTAGCCGCCAAGACGGCGTCGCTCGCTGCCCACGTTTAGCCTGCGTTGTGTCGTCTTCTTCAGATTTCACGAAAAATTGAATTTAGGAATTGGCAACCGAAAGTGTTCCCATGTTGTAGAGCTCGAAAAACTGTTCAAAAAATGTATGGGATCGTTCCGCTACGATCAACGGTTACAGAAATATTGTTCAAAGATTTCGATGACGTCACAGACCCGTCCCCCAAAAAAATTAGACCCAAATTTTTTCGTCACCCCATAACCTGTATCGCGGGCCCCCAAAAACGTCAGTTATCCCTATTGGTTACCGAGATAATTTTCCCTAAACGTCACATTCGATTAGGGTCTCAATGGAATGGTTTCACACTGACGTCACAAGAAAAGAAATAATTTAAGTGGGTCTTACATTGCTGACTCTCTTTCGCAGTTCACATCTACCATTTTGCGTGACTTACAAACAAACAAACAAACAAACGGATAATCGGCTATTAATATATGGACTAGCCGCCAAGGCGGCGTCGCTCACCGCCCATATTCAGCATGGGTTGTCTTCACAAAAAATGAAATTGAGGAATTGGAAATGATAAGTGTACCCACGTTGTAGAGCTTGAAAAGTTGCTCAAAAAAATGTATGGGATCGTTTTGCTACAACCAACCGTTACGGAGATATCATCGTTCAAAAATTTTGATGACGGCACGGACTTGTCCTCCCAAAAAAATTAGACCCAAATTTTTCGTCACCCCATCGCCTGTATCGCGAACTACAAAAAACGTCAGTTACCCTATTGGTTACCGAGATAATTTTCCCCAAACGTGGCGTTCGATTTGGGTCCCAATACAGTGGTTTCACATTGACGTCGTGCACAAGAAGAGAAAATAATTTATGTGTGACCTTACATTGCTGACTCTCTTTCGCAGTTCACATTTACCATTTTGCGTGACAGACAAACAAACAGACAGACAGACAGGGAATCGGCTATTAATATATAGACTAGCCGCCAAGGCAGCGTCGCTCGCTGCCCATGTTCAGCATGCGTTGACTTCACGAAAAATAAAATTAAGGAATTGGCAACCGAAAGTGTTAACATGTTGTAGAGCTCGAAAAACTGATTTAAAAAATGTATGAGATCGTTCCGCTACGATCAACCGTTACAGAGATATCATTCTTCAAAGATTTTGATGACGTCACAGACCCCTCCCAAAAAAATTAGACCCAAAATTTTTTGTCACCCCATCGCCTGTATCGCGGACCCGAAAAAACGTCAGTTATCCTAGAGGCAGATTCGAAATCAAAAATCCAATATCAGTTTAAACAATGGTTCCAAAAAAACCCAAATTTCATGTGTTATTTATTTTTTAAAACAATCGTTGATCAGTACAACAATGCACTCAAAACGTAGAGAAAAAAAACTTTTTATTAGTTTTTGTTTTAAAAACGTTACGCGCTCTAACATGGGTGCTATCAAACATGGGGAAAATGGTTTCTCTTCTTAAAAAGTTCACACGGAGGAGAGAAAAAAGGCACGTGCTAAATGAATAAATAGAATAAAAAAACGTTCGATCAGAACGCTTAACAATTAAAAGAAGAAATTAATTTATTAAAAGAAAAGCAAAAAATAAAAAAACATTTTCTTTTGATATGATACTCTTTTTTTACCTATCGGTTTTTAAACATTTTGATTGATCAAAAAAAAAGTTCACCCGTCTCAGACAGTCAGGCAAGAGTTAGGGGCAAACCGAACATATGCTGCCGCGTTCTGCCACTGCTGCTTTTTGTCCAAAATATTTAATCAGTTAGTGACTTTGTATTTAGTTGATGTACTGTTTTCAAAGCCTAGTCAATGTGGAATATAAAACTAACAATAATGATAAAAACAAAACGTTATTCCTATTAGTTCATCAGCCAAAAAAAGTCACGTTCGATTGGGGTTGCAATGTATTTGCTTCGAACTCACGTCGCACACACAAAAAGAAATAATTTCGCTCACAACTTAATCTACCATTTTGCGTGACTTACAAACAAACAAACAAACAAACAAACAGACAGACAGACAGAGAATCGGCTATTAATATATAGATGTATTATAATATTTTTAATTCTCAAATATGATATGTATATATTGTTTAACATGAGGATGGAGGATTGATAGCAATTTTTATTATAAAATTGAAGGTAGTCAGCCTGTATAAGTATGTCATTAATAAATAAATAAATAAAAAGCGACAACCTGTAGTCAAGTTTTCATACTTCGATAGAACCGATTTTTCTTGTGCTTCGAAACTTCTGATGAAGAAAATTGTTTAAACGAAACTACGGATCTATCGTTGTTATCGTTACCTAAAAAGAAGAGCCACTATTTACTAGCATCGGAAAACTAAAGCCCTTGATATATCATATTGAAATAAGTGCCTTATATTATGTGACAAAAAATTATTTTGCCAATAAAAAGGTTCAAACAAGACTTCATTATGGTGAGATAAATGAATTCTGGTGTCCCATGATACTCTAGATTCAATCTTGCTGTACAACTGCCTTGTCTTTAATTGTACAATATCACCCAAGACAAATTTCATCGATGTGAACTTTTCTGAAAATTGTGCTAGTATTCTTCAGTGTGTTTCAAAAAAGTGGCAACAAAAACATTACCGCAGCTTTTAAAGTCAATACCATGCAAAAGGTATCTTCTGACCCGTGTTTTTGATATCCAAAACAGTACTGTTTATGTCGATTTCCTTTCAGTATTTGATGTGTGCCTTAAGGCTGCCTTTAACTGTAATATTGTCACTGATTTGTTTATTTAATCTTTCACAGAACAAAAAAATTATCATTCTCACTATTGCTTGGTATCCGCATAATTTTTACGCAAGTATCTGATGAAATCCCGACGTAGCTATTGGTTTGTAGACAATCTGGTGAAACCAGACATCCTTGAGAACTGCTGTGGCTCTTGGGGAACGAAAACAATTCTGCAAACTTTGTAATGTACTGATATACGTGGATGATGAATTGAAAGGGGGTCACGCTTGAATGTTATTTAGCGAGCGCTATGTTTTCAGCAGCTTTCATTCTCTTGTCGTCAACAGAATCACTGGCAAGATCATTTGGCAGTATTCGTCCACTGCTGACCAGCCAGCTAGAGACTTGTCAACGAAGCAAATGCACTTGTTACGTTTTCCAAGATCAGCCACCATGTTATCGATGTGTTTAGAGGATCGTGTTATAGATCCCACTTGGACAAGAAATATAAGAATTTCGAGACTTTCTTTGAGATTTGTATTAAAATTAAATTGTACATTATTGCCCCGATATTTGAAAGTTGGGGTCTCCTGAATCTTTTTTCCTTCCAGTCTCTTTTCTAGCAGTTTTGTTTAGAGGGAAATTTTTCCCCGAGCCTAGCATTTTGCTCACTAAATTTGAGATCAAAATAAGCCTTGAGTCACGTTCGTTCAGTTTTGCGTGCAGGCGGAATGTTATTATGCGCATGCGTCAGCGAGATTATGAAAAATCAACATGGAAACTTCTGATGAAAGATTTTGAGTAGTTTCATATACCTTCTTAAATTAGGAAATTTATCATTTTCGTTAATAAAATGCGAAAGCAGATGTTTTTGTTTGAATTAAATAAGACCACAGAATAGACAGACACAGCTATCATATTCGATTTTCGATTGAATCGATAGCTATTCTCTGATTTACTACAGAGACGTGCTCTCAGGCATAGCATCATCAAAACGACAAAAATGAAGCATCAAAATATTTTTTAAGTCAAGAAACACAATTTAATTCGAAACATCTATCTTTTATCTAGTTTTCCTGAAAATTCCACGTTGGTGTCAGTTTTTTTAAGGATGTTATCAGAAATATCGTCAATCACCTCAATATGGCCACCCTCTTGAAGTACATTTGAGAAATTTAGTAGATCGTGTGGAAATAGCCTGAAAAAAATCCTTTTTAAAATTATACTTTTACTTTACAGAATAAAAGATAGCATTCTGAGTTGACTGGTGTCAGGATAGAGCAGGGATCTACCCCAAAAACATGCATGCTTGACTTGAATTGCCATTCAAATTGGAGGAATATAGAAACTTTCGTGAACACACAGAGAGAATCACACTTTTACTGAGTGGTCTGGAAACTCCCAAATATGTTATCTGCAATTCTGTGAAAACATAAGCGAAAGGCAGACCGCAGAAAAAATCCACAAAAGGGGAAGATAAAAAAAAGATGTTTGGTCAAAATCTGAAATCTTCTGAACACATCAAAACACTCCTTCCCTTTGTCATTGCCTGATAACATGAACCCCACACTATCTGCTGAAAACCCACAGAACTGTGCAAACATCCTTTGTGTTTTACATTGAATTTACAACCTATTCAGCTATGAAATGTAAACACGCACAATGTGCCTTTGCTGCCTGACAAAATGGAAAGACAGAAACAAAATGTCCATCCCGCAGTGCAAACTTTACTTATGTTTTCACTGATAGTAATGTTAAACAAATGACTAAATGCTTTAGAGTGAGGTTCGAAATTGGATGTGAAAAAACCTAAAATTATTTGAAAACACAGCAAAAAGTTACCAATGAATTTGAATGTACGAAAAAGCAATTCCTCAGAATGTAGTGCTACATGTCATCAAGCAGGAAATTTCAAGAACTAATTCCAATGTCATATCATTTAAATCTGGTTGATCTAAGTTAAACTAGACAAATTAAGTATTATACACAATTAATAAAAAAACATATAATTTTTCTTTTCCAGCCAATTTTTTTGACAACAACAACAAAAGCACAATAATGTCGTATATAAGTAAACTGTTTCAAAGTTTCTGTGATTATTCATTCCAAACCTTGTTCCAAGGTTACACTGAGATAAGAAAAGACTACGAATCATAACAAGATTCCAGTGTATCTTCAAAAGCTTCACCAAAAACACAGCATTATTGTACGAAACAAGTGAGGAATTGTCATAGAATTTGATACATCCTAATTAATAAGCTACATCTGTATCTTCAGAGATTGTTAATTCTTCAACGGTTTCCTCCTCAACATTCTCTACATGAACAATGTCCCTTTAGAAATGATTACTTCTTCAACGGTTTCGTCCTCGATAATAGTCACAAATTTCTGCCAATACTTTATGAATTATCTATGTTCACAAGCATCAATTTCCCTTTTCTTATGCACTCCTTGTGAATTGAATATTTTACTTCAATAACCTTTTCCATTTTCATACTGAATATTGTTTCTATATTTATTACATTACCTGCTAGACAACAATGAAACGTTAAAACATTATTCTGGTAAAGTCAAATAAATATATATTGAATGCATAAATCACAAGTTTTTTATCCATCAATGTCTCCAGAATCAACATTTGTTAGAGAGTAAAACGAATTTCTGAAGCTTCTTCGAAAAAATAGTAACCCAATGTATATCTATAAAAGCTGACTTCATCATAAGGTATATAAGTAAGTTCTTTAAGAAAAACTCATTGACTTTCGAAGCTTCCTTGTTCAAAATAAATCTGTTTTCATTTACTCGATTTACCACTTTAGAAATTAAATTATTCGAAAGCTTTCAATATACTAATCGAGATGGGACTGCTTAAAAACAGATACCATGAAACAAGTGAAACGTCAGTGCTACTCAAATGATCAGGAAATTTTAAAAACTCGTATTACATCTGCTGGATTCAAGAACTGGGTTTCTCCCAGTTAATGACACCACAGCAGACAAAAAAGGAAATGCAAAGGTTCAAAATACATTCATTTTTGTATATGGCTTATTAGTAGTTAAAACAATTTCACATTCACAGTCTTTCTTGAGGTAAAGTGTTCCTGAATGAAGGTTTTTGGTGCTTGATCTGAGAGCCATCTTTGAACCAAAACAAATACCCATTAAAAACTGACACCATATCAAATTATGCACCATCTACTTCATATACCTTAATACTACCAATACATATTCAACAAACCCTCTGAAAAAATTTTTTTGTGATATATTTCAGCAATTAGTCAGTATACCCTCTGGGAAATGCAGTTTGTACAGTGCTCGCTTTGCTGATCCTGTACTCTTCCCCACGTG
Organism: Turritopsis dohrnii; assembly: GCA_027922465.2. Classification (NCBI taxonomy): domain Eukaryota; kingdom Metazoa; phylum Cnidaria; class Hydrozoa; order Anthoathecata; family Oceaniidae; genus Turritopsis; species Turritopsis dohrnii. The sequence goes on along the minus strand of BQMF02000612.1, from coordinate 113,933 downwards.
AGTAGAATTTAAAAAAATAATTTTAAAAGTGAAAGTAATGACTTGTGTCTGCGATGACATTCGGTCAGCGGTCTCTAACCGTTTTAAATATGCTTTTTATTACATATTCATCCAGAAAAACAAATAAAAGCAATCTCTCTTCCAGTCCACTCCGCCATCTTTAACGGCTTTTTCAGAGAAAATGTTCGCACGTGCGCATAATAACGTGGAATGAACGTGGAGTTGATCTATGCCTCCGTTGATGTCAGTATCCATTGGTTGGTCATCAGTGGCAGAATCAGGAACTTCAATGGATAGGTTGTTGGCAGCCATGATACGTATTTGAAAGATTTGCAATTTAACTTTACCGGTTGGAAGGTAATTGACATGTGACTGTTTTCGCATCATTTCCTCTTTTGTACTGAAGTCACGTGTTATATCTAATAAATTCAATTAATTAAAAAGCGAGTGTTTGTCTAAAACGACTCAACGACTTAACAAACGAGATTTTGGCACCGAATTAACTTCTTCGTTTTTCCTTGCATATGAATCCTAATGGATTTTTGTTTTCTCATTTTTAAGAAAACACATAAACATTTTCGCCGTTGATAAATCTTTGGGGGTTCTTGATTATGATATAAATGATTTTCTACAAAACATTCTTTATGTAATCACAACTAAATCTCATTGCTATGTAAATCAAAGTATTTCATAAGAGAATGATGCGATCATAATGACATGATATATTAAGAAAAATGATAAAACATAGTTTCGTAAAAACATTACTAGCTAGAAATGACATCGCGATGAAAAAATCTGAGAAAAACAACTCTATCATAGTTGTAAAAAATCTTTAGGAAGTTTGAAACGGCCTTGACTTTTGCCAATCTCGTGGAACTACTACTTTAAGAGCAGAAAGTTTCGCGAAACCAAAAACTCGCTAAATTTCGCTAAAAAAACTTTCGCGAACTAGAATTTCAGGACAAATTTGGCGTACAAGTCAGAAAAACTTCAATTCATTGGAAAAAACTTTAGCGAATAATAAGGCTTGTAACTTTTGATGTTGTGATGTTCCAAAAAAAAGTTTACAAATATTACGAACAGTACAAAAGCAAGTCAAATCCATATTACATCTCCGTTTTCATGGAAAAATAAAAAGGTTTCGAGAACAATATTCTCATCAGCGTTTGAGACCAGTGTTTAAAGTTATCTCAAAGCTAGTAATTACAGCGTCGCATTGTGGTAGTTGTAAAGTGTGTTTCATAATTTTGGAAATTTAATTATATTCTTCCAAGACATTTTCATTATTTCTTCAAAAACTACTTTTTCATTTTTCACAAAAATAGAAAGAACTTAAAAATGGTTTTCCATCGATGTAAAAATTATTTTGAAATTTGGTATATTCATTTAAAAAAACAGCTTTGAAATTTCCATTTCCAGCGTTATGACACACACTGTATTCTTTATTAATGAGATAATAACAAGAGCCAGATGGCGCAAAACGGTAGCAGCAAAAGTACTTGCCACAAGAATACTTTTAAATTTGAAATTTTACTTAAAGTTCTTAAACGTTCTGTAAACGTTATTTCTTGAGATATCTTACTGGTGGAAAACAGGCATAAACGATATTATAATGTTTAAAATTACTAACTCGTGTAAATAGGGTCTAATCGCAACATACCAGCAATTAATTTATTAGAAGACAAAAGAATTATACATGCATGAGCTGTTTATAACGTACGTTTTTTTTATAAGAGCTTATGTAGAAAAAAAAAACGCGTTTTATCGAAAAAAAAAATGTATGTTTTGAATTATAATTTTTTGAAACCGAAAATGAATTCAAACAGATAACAGCCTTTTTTTAACTCGATTTTTGAAAACCTTGATGTTCAAAGACAGAACAGATAGCTAACAAACGTAGAAAGTAATAAGAAAGTCTGATCTGTGCTTTACTGACACGAAAAACATATCTATTTTCAAGTGCCAAAGTTCATTGATTCAGTACCATAAAAGTAGCTAAAAGTCCCAGTTTTATGTAGACATATTTGATTAATATCCATTCCTTCATCAATTAAGTGATAAAATATCAAAGAAAACGTATTTTAAATGTATGTGATTGAAAACCTTCGAAAATTCAAAAGGCTGCGTTCGTTCATTAGAATGTATATTGAGTTTTTAGTGGGGACTCGCATACTCTAAATCGTAGGCTAAACTGCCGTTTCGGCCGGAGGAGTAGTAGTAGTAGTAGTAGTAGTAGTCCAAGGGTGTTTTAATACGGTATTCGCTTTCGCTGCTACCGTAATAATGTTAATAGGAACAGTCAATTAATGTATTGTTTTTTCTGAATATGTCCAAAACCCTAACCAGAACTGTTCTATGAGCATTTTAGGTTGAACGATTATGCTTGACGTTTGAGTTGAAAGTGATATATGAAGCCGCCTACCACTGCAGAAATGATAAGCATCGAAACGATTGACGCTATAGCAAGGTATTTGGCGCATTTGGATGCTTTTAAAGCACCTTCAATATCATTTCTTTGTCGATGATCTTTAGCCTAAAGAAAAAAAACAAAGGGTATTAAAGTAAAATAATTAGTTACAGAAATATCATAATCTAGAATAACAAGAGTGAAGTTTTGAAAGAAAGCCTACTCCCGTGACATGATATGGCAAACATGCATACAGAATATCTAAAAATGATTACCTTTACAGCTAAGATAACTGGTACTATACCACAGGGCCAAATGTAACATACGCACGAGATGCAAGCAAGAATAGAATATAATATGGTATAATCTGAAATGTGGACTGTTTGTGCGGAAACGAACTGACTTCCAGTAACTGGTTGGGTTAATGTCACATTTGTACCACATAATATCTATATATAATCAAAATCTATATACAATGAATATTTTTATATTTCCCGATAGCCCGCAGCAAAATATTTTTAAGTGACTTTACCTGGGGCTGATATGTAGGTGGAAAATCATTTGTAAAAGTTCCTGGTTTGGCTGGAACAATTACATGTGTTGGATATGCTTGATCGGTTTTCGAAACAACATACGATGGCGGAGCTTCATTTTCATTCGTTTCGTTATCGTTCTCATTTTCATTTCTGACTTGGAACACTACATCTTTACCAAAAAACTATGACTAGAATATATTTATCTATCAAGTTATTTTTAATAAGCAGACATTTTCAGTAGCATTAATGTCACATTCTGATATTGTATGTTATTTTAAAATGTTATGAAAATTATCACAAATTATATTATAGACCAAACGTAAGGTTGAAATTTGACAGTTTAGATATTCTTTCATGTTAGATATGTATTAGATTTAAATACTAATTACTATTTGATTTGCAGCCGGTATCTTCATTCGTCTCCTGATATTTTTCTTCTTTCATTCGTTTATAACGTTCCATCTTTGAGAAAACCGAAGTTACTTGCTGGCTTATCCGTTTGCATCAAAATCGATCCCTATATTGTATGAACATATTCTCACAACGACTATTCAGTTTAGTTATGGATTGGAGAAAATTGAGAATTATGAAAATAATCGAATTTCTTAATACTTTAGTCTTTCGGAATGTCTATTTACTTACCATCTTAATTACTAGTTATGAAATTTAAGCTTCGGGGACACGGGCAACATTTTTCATGCGATTGCAACAAAAATCTGTTTTGTTGCAATGGCAAGGCATTTGTTGCTCGTGTCTCCATAGTATATTTGTTTGTTGATGCAACAAATTTCACCCATAAAAATGTTGCAGCAACAAAAAAAAATATCAAATCAGTTTGCAAATGTGGGGACACTAGCAACATTTTACAAAACGCATTTGCAACATGAAAAATTTGTTGCAGCAACAAAAAAAATATCAAACTGATTTGATATTATTTTTCTGTTCCACTATAGCTTTTAGGGGCTGCTTCGAAGCTGTATTATTTATTTTAATAGTAAGACATACAGCGCTAGAAATATGATTTGATCAGGTAATTTCCAATGCTTTGTAGCAACAAGTTGTGAACAAACTCTCAGCCAGCTTTCAAGTGTTCTACATGTCTTGGCTATCGAAACAATCAAACAATCAAAAGTCTGAACCAACAAATGTAGCATGGTACATACTACAAAGTCACACAAAAGCATGCTTTTTAACGACTGCGTGAAGGAATTAAGGTTAAAAGTCACGAAAAGATTTAACAAAATGATGTGAATGAGTCATTAAACGTTCCAATTGACTTTAAAGAAAATGATAGAGGTATCACTCCAACACAGTTGCAAAAAGGCGGTAACAAGTCACTACATTGCAGCGTTCGTCTGTTTGGGCCTTTAGATAAGCAGAGATATGTAAAAAAGAAAGATAAACAACTCACTGTTTCTCGTAAAAGCTATCCGTGTCCCTTTTTCTGGTGTGAGTATTGTTTCGCGCGAATATTTTAAACATATAATTAATTCTAATTGTTAAAATTCTAAATGTTCATTGGTTGAAAATTAAAATTATACTAATAATCATTGCATAATTTTCATAATTTTTCTTAGTTGCGCATATTTCAATATTTCATAAAGCTTTCGTTCACCCAACATGCCGAACTATAGACGAGTACATTAATTATGAAGAATATTTCATCTGTAAACACCGAATTTTAGGTCTAACTTTTCTCAAAATATCTCGTTTTAAAACGAATGTTGAATAATCTTAACCAAATAAACTGATAAATAAAAGCATACCTTAAGTGTTATTAGCCAGACTTGCATCAGACTTCAGTACTTTTTTTGAAAAATTGATTTCAATGAGAGTCACTTATTTTTACGAGAAAATTTACCAGTATATGACTTATTGGTTATTTCTTTTTCTAAAATGATAATCTTTTTTACAAACATTAAGAAAAATGAAGAGTATATGTGTGAGATTAAGATTCACCTGTAAAATATCAAAATCTCTCAGGATATATTTATGAAAGACAAATCAACAACAACTTAAATTGTCGGTAACACTCGTTATATATCTTAATCTTTCTAAAATTTAATTATTCTCAAAAAAAAGAGTCTGGATCTGGGGACACGGATGGCGTTGTATAGAAGCGCGAAACAAAAAGATTAACAATAAGCTGTCAATCAAGTTCAAACGAGTTGTTTATCTTTCTTTTTTTACATATCTCTGAGATAAGTGAATATTGTTTCAGTTCTAAAGGATTAAGATTTCTAATTTCGATATTGTTTACTCGTCCTCACTAATCATAATAACTTCCATTCTCTTGGTGGACGCAACTAAGCGATTTCAATCTGCTTTTATTTCCAGTTCAACACCTAATTCTTCATCTGTTTCGTCTGATGTCACTGGTGTAATGTCAGTATTATTAATAGTATACCGTTAACTGTCTCAGTCATGCTGGCACAACCTTTTAAACAAACAAGTAAACAGACCTTCAATAAATGATTTTGGTTAAGAAACAACATCTTGAAAATAACCGTAGCACAGAAACGTCCTAGGTGAGCTTTGTATCTTCATTTTCTTTAAAGGAGTGGTTGGCATAAATAGTACTCTCCACTCATTCATTACTCATGAACATCAGAGAAATATGTGTGTGAAACTGTTGTTGGAAGATGGCAGAAGGACAAGGCACCACAGTATCGCAGTACATTATTCATTTTGCTGCATATTATCCATGTTATTTTATTAGTCATATGTAAAATCGAAAGAAAAATCAAAGGCATAAAAGAACAATCGAAGGCGCAAACTTTTATTAGAACACCAGCTTAACAAGAAACATGTTTCAAGAACATTTACGTGTCAACCTCCCGTAAGAGCGAATAGCGATGAAACCTAAGTTCTTCGAAAAAAATATAAGGAAGAAAGTAAAAGGGAAAGATTCATCAGCAATACTTTTAAACTTTGATGCAAGACAAAAAAGTAGACAGAACTCCCACACACTAATCATTAAAAGAATATAAAGAACTTTCAAAAAGTTTAAGTATGAACCACTTCGATGAATCTTGTTAACTGGAAAGCACACGAAGTTACCAAAAACAAATTTTTGAAATCATAAGTTTACTTCAAGCAATGCTTCAAATTGTCAATTTCTATTTAACGGGAGCAATGTCTATTTTTAGTGAATCAGTGGTAAAATCCTAAAATACTTTTGTAACGAATGCTTTGATAGTTTCCCATTAAGTAAGTAAGCTTCATTAATATATTTCAATATCTAAAATATTATTATTTACAATAAGATATCCGACCCTTAACCACAGAGTAAGGAAAACTAAAAAACTAAAATTAAAATATTAAAGCGCTAAAACAGGAGCAACTCCACTCGTTTTTCTGTGAGTTCAGAAAAGTAGGTCGAAAAAAAAAAGAGGACACATCTAACAAAATCGGTCACGTCTAAAAAAACTAAGCCTTAAATCCTAGAAAAGATTTTACTATTTTCACAGCGCACTAACTGTAAGTGACTCAAGCTTTCTTAGCAATCTTTTTTCCAACCCTAGTTCATTGAGATAGTTACTTAAATCTTTTGACACATAGCCAAGGCAACCAATAACAATCGGAACCATTCGAAACTTGCAATCAGCATATAACATTTGCATATTACGAATAAGTGAACCATATTTATCTATCTTTTCCTTCGTTTTACGAGATACGTTAATATCAGCAGGGCAGCTTATCTCAATAATGGTACAAACTTTTGATTTTCTGTCCCATATGACGATATCAGGCTTGTTGCAGGGGATTTTTGTTGACGTTTTGATCGAAACATTCCACCAGTATTCAAAATCTCACAGTTTCTCAATCGGTTCGTCGGGCAGCTTATTAACATCAGGTATTGTTCCTGTGTGTTTCTTGAAGTGTTCCTTACAGATTTCCTTGGCGGCAACATCATGACAGAGAGGTAGGTAGTAACGACTCGACATCAATGGACAGCTGCTGGTGACGTGAATCACATCCTCTACAGCAACTTTGCAAAGTCTACATTTGTTATCATTGGTGTTGTTCCGCTTACTGATCAGGTATCTGGTAGCAATTTCTTGTTCTTGGATTGCACAAGCATAAGCTACAAAGTGGGATGTGAGGTACTTGTCTTGTAGCCATTGTTGACTGTGTGTGGTATCGATGGATGGATCACTTTTTGTTTTTCGATGGATTTAGTCATGTTCTTGTTTTGATTCGTAATTTGTAAACTTTTTTTTTGGATTGACTTGATGTATTGTCTACTTGCCATTCTAGGTTTCGTGGTATCGTCGATTCTTGATTTCTGCTCGTCAGTAAGTGATGGACCGACCGGGCTCGAATTGTTCACTTCACTGCTATGGATGTAATTCGTTATGTTATTTCTTTCCCTGTTTTTCTCAAGATGAAGTTTCATTGACACTATTCTACCTTCAAACATACTTTGGATCAATTTGATCCAAAAGTAAGTAAGTAAGTAAGTGAAACATTTATTTAACGATGTATTGCCATCAATCGACTCAGTCTGGGATCAACTGGTACAAAATAAACTCCTTAAAGACGACTGCAATACTTTGAACAGAGCTTAAAATAGCTTGAGAGCACTTGCTTTTAACTTGATAGATCTGGACAACTGACAAATTTTCAAAGATGGCAAAAAGTTGAAACTTATCAAACAACTTTGTAAGGAAGCAGTTATTTTAAAACCCGACAAAGGAAACGGAGTTGCGGTTATTGATATTTCTGATTATTGCAACTCACTGGACTGGTTGTGTTCGAATACATCCAAGTTCTAGAAGTTGGACAATGATCCTACTAAACACACGTTTGACTACATTACAGTCATTTCTACGCAAACTGCTTAAGTATAAGTAAATTACAGAAGAAATCTATCAAGATATTCGTCAAAAAACCTCAAAGTAGCACGTGCTCATGGATTACCAAAGGTCCTAGTTCTCACTATCATTATAATGACTGCATGCGACAAAAGTATTGTCGACAAACTTATTGCTGCCAGAAAGATTACATTTTACGTTCGTTATGTGGATGATACCCTACTTCTTATTAAACGTCATGATATTGATGATATTCTACAAGCCTTAAATAGGTTTGATGCTAACTTAAAATTTACTGCAAAAAAATTATAAAACATAAGCCCACACTTCTTAAACTTGGAGATTTGTCCAGATTGCATAACAATTTCACGTAGGGATACGCATACCGGCCAATATGTTCATATGAAATGATTTACCCCTTGTAATTGGAGAGTAGAATGGATCCGACCACTTGTTACTAAAGCCAAGAAAATTTGTTCAAGTAATAAATTTCCATTAGAACTGTGCAATATCAAAGAATTCGCTTCGTGGAACAATTATCCTCGACAAATCGTTGACGCTATTATCAAAAAACATAAAATAAATCGACGACTGCGTCCCAAAGGGTGGTGACTAGAATGTAGGCAGTTCAGTAGGTATTTATAAAATGTCGAATTCATGTCGGACGAGTATCGAACAAAAAGGAGTGCGATTTCATCGGAATCAGATAACACTATATAGGGTGCCAAAATAGTTTCCTAGAGAGAAATCTCTCTAAATTCAGCAAAGAAAAAGCGCTGCTAAGGTTAAACAATGATGGAGAATACATAATTTGTAAAAAACTTTTGTTGTCGATTTGTTTGTCGATTTTCTCCTTTCCAAAACATTTTACACATCAAAAAAATAAATAAATAAATAAATAAAATAAAATGAACAAGATGCCCTTACGGGCAGAAAGATTTCTGCAAAATCTGTTGAAGCATGAAAAATGAAAAATGTTATGACATTTATGAAATTCGACAAAAAAATGTTACACGATCTAAGTGGGTTCGAACCACCGACCTTTCGGTTAATAGCCGAGTAACTAGCCAACTGCGCCACAGAACTACATTTATCTTTAATGTAAAAACCGCTAGCTTTACACAGTAACAAAAAAACGGAGGAAAAAAACCAAAGTCGGTTGTAATGTATTTCTTGCTTTTGCAAAAATCCAAGATCGAAATATTTTATGACATATTTAAAAATTCGAAAAAGACTTCAGAAGATCTACATGGGGTCGAACCACCGACTCTTCGGTTAACAGTTGACTATACTAACCAACTGTGCCACGGAAGCCATGAACGTCAGTATAGATATAAACAAGAGCCAGATGGTGCAAAACGGTAGCAGCAAAAGTATTTGCCACAAGAATACTTTCGAAATTTTACTTAAAGTTCTTAAAAAATCTGTAAACATTATTTCTTGAAATATCTTACTGGTGGAAAACAGGCATAAATGATAAACATGTTTAAAATTACTAACTCGTGCAAATAGGGTCTAATTGTAACACACCAGCAATTTAATTTATTAGAGAACAAAAGAATTATACATGCATGAGCTGTTTATAACGTACGTTTTTTTTATAAAAAAACTTATGTAGAAAAAAAAAACTCGTTTCTTCGAAAAACACATGTATGTTTTGAATTATAATTTCTTGAAACCGAAAATGAATTCAAACAGATAACTCCGTTTTTTTAACTTGATTTTTGAAAACCTGATGTTCAAAGACAGAACAGATAGCTAACAAACGTAGAAAGTAATAAGAAAGTCTGATCTGTGCTTTACTGACACGAAAAACATATCTATTTTCAAGTGCCAAAGTACATTGAATCAGTATCATAAGTAACTAAAAGTCCAAGTTTTATGTAGACCTATTTGATTAATATCTATTCCTTCATCAATTAAGTGATAAAATATCAAAGAAAACGTATTTTCTACCTTAATTAGCTCTTTTGACTCTTCTGTTTACAAAACGTAGAGAACTTCTTTTTAGTTAGAAAAGAATGATCACAGTCCAAGATAATTATAAGTTTCTTCTATATATTTTCTGTTTTCACCTTAAAATATGTATATATTCTTTAAAATCCATTTAATATTGAGCAAAGAAACTTTAGTAAATCTTTCGCTGACATGCAATGCACGGTGCTTTGGTTTCATGTAAATGCACGCACGAAATTTCAAAAAACCGCTAGGTTTGGACAGTAAGAAAAAAAAGAAGAAGAAAAAAAAAACGAAAGCCGGTTGTAATAGCTTTCTTGCTTACGCAGAAATCTAATAAGCACAAGAACATACTTTATTTGCTGAGAGAGGAGAAGAATTGTCAAGGTTATTGAGTATTAGAGATACAAAGAAATTTTGGTAAATATCAATTATACAATTTTCCCTTTTTTAGCCTCTTTTTTAGTTACACTACTGATGTCATTTTGTATTTTGAAAAAATCTGCTAGAGTGTAAACGCAATAAAAAAGTTTATGGTGTTTGTATGAGCTGTGATTTTATAAGAGAAATGCGAGCCAAAGGAGAAAAAAAAACGTGTTCTTCGAAAAATTTTAAAAAACAAAAATCTATCCAAAATACTCAAACGAGAAATAAACAAATCAAATAACAAACAAATAGAAATAGTTTGTTAGACGGTTTGAAGTGAGAGTTACAAATTAAAACTGCTTCTACTAAAGCTTCTTCTTCACTGCAGTTGATCTTCGAAGCACATCACCGTCAAAACTATTTTTTTTTACAGGGACCGCAGAGCAGGGTGGCTAAGGGGGATTTGAATCGTTATGCAGTACAACCCCGTTAGTCGGACACGATTAAGTCGAATATTTGTTTAAATCGGACTTAATTAGACCTTGTCCCCGTTGAATTTTCTTACCTATTTCAAATTTGCAAACCAGGAACGGTCCGCTTCGGACACCGTTTAAGTCGAACCTCTTGAGTTTCGAACGCCAAAAGTTCGAAAAATTCGAAAGTTCGGAAGAAATATTGTGAAATCAAAACATGCATTTACTTGTGAAACTTCAACTTTTTAAAAACAATGGCGTCAAACCGGAAGCTGCAAACAGGATAAAAATATGAAATACTGAAGGAAATTGTCACTTTTTTTAATGTTCCTGATAAGTCAGAATAAATAAGCAGAGTCTGACTTAAGATGAAGTTCCGATAAGTGAGACTCCCGTTAAGTCACACCGATTTTTTGGACCCTTGAGAGTCCGACTTCATGGGGTTGTACTGTATTTAACCATAGTTAATAGAAATACAGATGGTTTGGAGCCTTTCAATAGCCTATTCAAATATGTTATTCATCGATTTGATCTTTTTTAAAGTGACATGAAGCTGCAAAACAAGAATGTTTTGAAGAATTATTATATGATTTTGACGTAGTAAAGTATACCCGAAGCGATGTTTTCTAGATACTTTCATTTATTTTTCATATTCTGAGCTGTGATCTTTGAAAGTATATCAGAAATTGTTAACGTAATTTCGATCTGAGAAAAAAAGACAAGAAAAAAAACCCGTAGAAACAATACGACATGTTTTTTTATCTTTCAAAAATAAAAAATATAATTACAAAATCCACACTTGTTCTATTAAAACATAGTTAAATACTGAAGGTGCTGCATAATTTGTGATAGAAATATTGAAGCACAACGCGCACTGGAAAATGTATTTACAACTCGTTATAAAAAAAGTTTAACTCATGCCAGGCCAAAATTGTTCAGTAGTTGGTTGTGGGGTGTGCAGGAGTACAAAAGGTATAGGAATTTTTAAAATTCCATCCGCAGATCTTGACAAGAATTGGAGAACACGTTGGTTGGCAGAAATCACGAGGTCAAGAGAAGTTGATAAAAATTTCAAAGCCTTGATAGAAAAAAGTCACGTATATGCATGTGAAAGACATTTTAAACCTGATGATATCGAAATATGTAAGTTAATTTTCTAGTCATTTCAGTCTGTTTCGGATTTTCTAAAAAACATCGATTTTTCGTAATCTAGAGTATTTTGCTCGTGAATAACAAGGAAAAAGCTTAAACATGGCGTTGTACCAACACTAATATGCCGGTAAAGAGTCATGATACCAAGTCAACTGTACAGAATGAAAGAAAACATCGTTCGATCGTTCAAATTCACGAACAGAAAAACAAATCTTACTACACGAGCTTCGACGATTTGAAATCAAGAGTAAAGAATTTAAAAACACTTGAAGACTGGGAAGCCATGAAATTACGTTGGCCTATAAATATAAAAAACAAGACCTTTCCGTACCTTACTTAAAATTGATGCTAGATGAAACTTTAGCCTACTATTGAAGGTTTTGGTTGGCTGCTTCCGGAAGACCACCATATTTATAAAACATACAAATGTTCTTTGAGAAACATCACTATATCGGAATTAGCAAAGCTATGTTTGGCTAGTACACTATGCAATGGAGTCATATCAGAAGGCATACCAGCAAATGTTATTGTTCAACAAGTGCCTATTTCACACAAATCTTTAAACTCAGACGAAAATGAAGAAAGTATTTTGCTGCCTTAAGGGGCATTAACTTTCAGAAGGGTCAAAAGTTGTGAAGTACTGGTTGCTAAAATGGTATCCTCGAAAAACATTCAGTGTGAGGATTGTTTATCTCAAGAACTTCTTTTTAATAAGGAGAATTTTATTTTTTTATGGAGATTATTTATTACATATCCTGCAATGTACTGTAATCCTGCAAGTTGCCTCGGATGTATATCATGAGGAGTTTCATTAATAGTCTTTTGTTCTTTATTTTGGTATTTCGATATTAGTATGTCTGCAACTTTAATTAATATCAATTTCAATGTTGACTCGGAAAGTCCAGTTTGAAATATTTCTGTGCTCTTCTGGACAATATTCGAATGATATGTTGCATAAAATAAATCTGTATTCTTGAACTTTATGTCATTATTTACTGCCTCTGTCAATCGGGGAACACATTTCTCAAGGCAGTTAGGAAATTCTGCCAATTCCTTATGAATATTTACATAAACGGTATTCTTGAGTAGCTTTTCTACAACTTTATTTACACCATCCTGCAAATCTTCGTTTCTTAACATCGAAGACTGTTCTTCCTGCTCCATTACAGTGTCGTCTACCACCACCACCTGCTCTTGTTCTATTGTTGTTTGTGAAGAATGTTTTATCAGTTTGTGTCTGAGTAAGCCTCCAGCAGTCTTGTACGGTTTTTGACAGAACTCACAGATGGTAATATCTTGTTCTTCCATCTAGAGAAAAGCGATCACACTATTTTCTCTGGAGAAAAATTAACAACCAATAAGATAACAAAATGAGTCACCATTCTGTGTTCATTTTGAAAGAAAATATTCTTTAAATACTTACATTTTCCACTAAAACATTATTTTCACTACCAAAAAGCTCAGATTCCTTTAACCTGACAAGAATACTATCAAAATCGTCTTCTAATAAGTGTTTGTAATCGCTTAAATTGCCAGTATCTTCACTATTGCACGCCATATTTATTTTGATCTTTGCAGCTTCACGATCACGTGACATGCACTTTCAACACCTGGACGTATAACAATAGGAAAAACACGAGTCACCAAACCATGTGTTTCTATTAACTATGATTTAACTTGTACATAACTCTCTTTCCTTTATATGCTAGTATATACAATGGTACATAACATCACATTTTTGTGGTGAATAATAGATTTTAATGTAATAAGGGTTGAAAAACAATAACAGACAATGCAGATGTGATCATGTAATATGTAGATCATTTTAATAATTTTATTAAAAAATATTTCTTATTACACACGTGGTGTTTCTTTCTCGCGCGCGTACTTGCAAAGCATTTAAAGAAACGGCAACCGAAACAAAAACACGACCGACGACGTATTCATAAATTACGACAAAAATATATACCTACTCAACTGCGTACATTCTAGTCACGACCGTCCCAAAGTCAAAATAATAAGGAAACCAAAATATGTAATGGTATATTTTAGGTCCCCTTTCAGGGAAAATACAGGGCCCCAGAATTCGAGGTCGCAAGCTCTATACCACTTCATCGTCAAGTGTTACTCCTTCGCGTAAATTCTGAACTACAAGCAGCTTCTCGAAACATTATGGAATACTTTGATGCACGTGTGAAAGACTAGGCACTGAGTAGTAAGATCAGGGAACAGACTAAAAATACAAAAATTTGATCATCAGACATCGGATATCACACGTCATGATGATTGATAATCTCTAAAATTACCGTTAATCGACGCATGCGCATAATAAGAGTTACTCCGTAAGTCGCCGTTCCCGGGGGTACCATTCCATTGCATCCCCAATCAAACGTAACGTTTTTGGGGAAATATCTGAGGAACCAATTGACGTACTTTTTGGTCCGCTATACAGGTGACATGGTGACGAAAGTTTTGGGCCTAAACATTCTTGAGTAGCGCGGCTATGGCGTCACTGAAACTATTGATCGATGATATCCATTTAGCAATTTATTGTAGCAAAACAATCCCATGCACTATCTTGTTCAGTTTTCCGTGCTCTATAATATGAGTACACTTTCGAGTCGCAATTCTATGTTTTTTTAATTTTTTGTCACGTTGTTTGCACACGGGATGGCGAGATATTTGAAACATGGTTTTGGCGATGAGCACTAAAGGGCTTTTACAGACGGGATACTAGTCTCCAACCTTTCGTCTCACTTTTATTTTAGAGAATCATAGTTTTTTTCCAAATTTCCGGTCAAAAACTTCTTAATTGTGGTCATCTTCATCGCTAGATCATACGCCATTGACGATTAGTATAACAGCATGTAATGTGACGTCAGTTCTTTTAATCATATCACGGGGAAACCATTGCATCGCATCTCCAATCGCACGTGACATTTTAGGGAGAAAACCTCGAGAAACAATAGGAACAACTGACGTTTTTTAGGATCCACAATATGGGTGATGGGGACACAACCTTTGGGCCTAAATTTTATTTGGTACTGCGGCTATGACGTCGTCCAAATCTTTGCTCAACGATATATCTATTATTATCTCTGCAACGGTAGGTCATAGCATAACGATCACATACATTTTTTGGTCAGTTTTTCTAGCCCTACATCAGGGGTGCACTTTCCAGTCGCGATTTCCTGTTTTAATTTTTCGCCTTCTTTTTTCGACACGCGATTTCCGCACATCCTCTTCGAAATTAAATCCATAAATAACTTTTACGCAAGATGCTAGTCTATATATAATGGCGTGTGTGCATCTCACTTTTATTTTAGAAAGTCATATATTTCATTACATTTTAAGCTTAGGTCAAACGTGTCCAACATTTCATCCAACACTTTTATCATTGTGTTGGACGTTTGTTGGATGGAAGTTGGATGAAAATTTCGTGACGGTCAAACGGTCATGCAACATTTCATCGAACATCTATGTTCATTCATTCTCTCCTTCTATAAAAAACAAAACATGTCCATTCATTCTCTCAAACTCAAGATGGGTGTTATTTTATCGGAACGTTTGGATTCTCTGACGACGAAAGGCCATGCCGGGGAAAAACCAGAGAATGGATGAAAAGAAGGAGCGAGTTGGGAGCAACTTTTTCCCTTTCGTGTTTTGGTATTTTTTGAAGGCTTTCCCTTTAACAGAATTGACGCTGTCAGCTGTGCTATCGCTCATCGTGGCTTCTTCTTTGTTGCTCATCTTTGCACTGAAACTTGTGATGTGATTTGACATACAAAAATGCGGTCTTGTTTATTGAAATTCGAACGTTTTAACATTCGAAATGACATTCATTTGTATAGAATGACTTCATTTTCACATAGTGTTGGATGAAAAAGTGGTCAAACGCATCCAACACGAAAAATGTGTTCGATGAAGCCGTAAATGTTGGATGAAAAGTTTGATCGCGATCAAACTTTTATCCAACACATTTTTGCTTCATCCAACACATTTTTTTCTTCTTTTGCAAATTTTGCTCTTGGTCAAACGTGTCCAACATTTCATCCAACACCGAAAATTTTCGATGTTGGATGAAATGTTAGACACGTTTGACCTAAGCTTTACGGGCAACGTCTTCTTAGCTGCCTGTAAACCCGCGAGAGCGTGTTTTTCGACCATTATATAGTAGCACGTGGCGTGACGTCAGTTTTTTTATCATATCTCTGAATAAGAATTGCATTGGATTCCCAATCGAACACAACGGTTTTAGGGAAATAAGCTTTTGAACTAATAGGCATAGCTGATGTTCTTTTGAGTGACCGAAATAGCGGTGGACTGACGAAAATTCCGCAATCTTGCATGCTATTTTTTTTCAAGTTTTTCTTATGTCCGCGTAAAACCACGTAGAAGAAGGAGACGCTTTCTTTACAATTAGTATAAAAGCGCGTGGTGTATGACGTCCTTTTTTGTGATAGCGGGGAAATCATTGCATTGCATCCCCAATTAAATATGGCGGACGCAGAAAGTAAACAAGAAATCGAAAGTGAAAACTTCACGAAATTATTTCATCAAACAGGTGTTTTAAAGACACAGGACTGACTTACGGAGTATTAGTAGTACTTATTCACTCACTACGTCCGTTTACCTGCTGTTTTACGTCGTATTGGAACTGAACTTATTCGAATCCTTTTAGCCGTTAATCAAGATATACCTAGTTCTGGGGAACTTGAGAGGTTCAATCGGGCCTCGATTGAACCCTAGAACTAGTGAAAAACGTTTCTACTACTATTTGCTACTGAAGCTACGTAAACAAAATGCAAATTCAATTGAACAATGGAAGTAACGCAAACGTATCATCATTGTCATGCTTGAACTGTCAACGTATATTCAAGAATGTATCTGGTCTTAAAAATCATCAACGAGCCTGTAAAGAAAAAGTAATAACAGAAAAAAAGAAACAACTATTTTAATACCAAGTACTGGAGAGGAGAACAGAAGGTTATCTGAAAAAGAAGTGATTGATGCTTACGAAAAAATGACAGTATGGAGACGTAATCTTTTTTAGTTGCCTAAAGGTAATTTGGGTAAAAGATTTCTAAATGAAATGATTTCAGCAATAAAGCTTTGGAACAATAACTCACCCACGAGAAATATAAGTATGAAAATTCTCATGATTCTTCCAAGCCTATTATTGCAAAAAACGTCACCAAAAAAGCTCCGCTCAGGAAAACAGGTGCGCCTAAGAAAGAAGGCACCTGGAAGAACAGACAGATTTCGCAGCTTGTCGCTGAATGTCTAATGATTCAAAGCCGTATGACGAAAGTTGACAAAAAAAACAAGCAAGACCTGGGAAGATCATTATCAAATTTAATGCTTAAGGTAAATGTTAACGGAGCTATACGTCTTTTAACGTCAAAGCAATGTAGTGTTATCCTTCCCATCAACCACTAAATGTGACTTTTTAATTCAAGGTTCTGTCAACACCATTCATGGTATAATTTATGATTCCATAAATGAAGAGAGTATTATGAAAGCTTCTTTAAAAATAAAAGGCGCAGCTGGTATATGCGGGTGGGACGCTGATGACTGGCGTAGAGCATTATCATGAACACTTTATGGATGAACCAGTTCAGACCTTCGGAAAGAGATATCTCAACTGGCAAAAGCTGTAAATGCAGAAAAGAATTAAGATCCAGAGAGTCTAGAAGCACTAATGTCTTGCTGTTTAATTCCATTGGATAAGAATCCTGGCCTTAGACCAATAGGAATCGGGAAGGTTTTGAGACGCATAATTGGCTGTAATGTGCTGCGTCAAAGATGACATCATATCAACTAATGGCAACTTCTAACTATGTGCTGGGCAAAACTCGGGATGCGAGGTAGCTGTACATTCAGCATCCAATGAAAACGAATGCCAAGCTGTCCTTCAGATCGATGCATCAAATGCTTTCAACTCGATTAATAGAGCTACGAAACTCTATAACATTGATATCTTATGTCCAGAAGTTTCGACGTATGTTTACAACTGCTAAATCGGCGAGCTTGTTTATAACGGGTGGCAAAGAGGAGGGCACAACCCAAGCGAATCCTATAGCGATGGGAATATATGCTACTGGCATTCTTCCCTTACTTATGCTGAGAAACACGAAAAATGAAGATTCTATGATTGCAAAGAAGAAAGTTTTTCACGGCGCTAATTTGTGTTAATCAATATTTCATTCAAGATGAATGTCAATTCTGTCTCGAAAATAGTGAGAATACAAAGAAACACAAAGAAAAATTGAATAAGATAAAAGATAAAACTTAAGATAAAACTTTTCAAAAATTTCGTCACATAAAGCCTAATAATGACGTTTACAAATGAAACTATACCAATAATTTTATTACAAATAAAAAAATTGCACTTTGAGTAATATAATGAACTTCTCTTAGTTCAATTAAAATATCTGCTATGCCATCACCATCATTCATGTAACAGTGCGGCTCAAAAAACTGATCATCAACATCTTCATCATCACTGCTATCACTAGCAAGATTATTGCATTGACAATTTTAATACACATCCATAATATTGTATTGAATAGCGAAGGTGCATTGTAATGCATGAAAGCTCCAAAAATGTTGCACGAGCCATTTGTAATTTACTGTTTTATAAGAGCAACCAAATTGACAGGAAAATTTCATAATAAGAATCTAAAGAAAAAGTAGTATACTGTAAAAAGTAAAGTTGTCACAAGTAACCAAAATATAGTAGCTAATCATTCAAAATCATTAAGCTTTTCCCCAAACACTTTCATTTGAAGTTTATTGCTGATAAAGAAAAACAGTGTACTTATAACCATGGACGTATAAAAAGGGAAGGACTTACAACTTTTATAAATCTATTCAAACAAACCTCGCCTCGGTTTATTGAAATTTTCACAAAAGCAGTTTTAAAACTCCCTCAAGTGCTGTTAAAAATACATGTCTCCATTGGCTTCCATGAACGTAATAACCAACCAGAAATGAATTTAAAGATTTTATGATTATTTTGAAGCCAGGTTTTAAACTTTGATTCCTCATGACTTCTTATAGTCTCAAACATGAAATTTTCAGAGTTGAATGAAAAAGCATTCTTCTTTCTGTATATTCCCAGGCATCACCCAGGCGTCTTTCAAAGTACTGAATCTTTGCACATAATTATATACGCAAAATACTTCCTAACTCCGAGAAATTTATATTAATTCCAATTCAACATTTTTAAAAAAGGTTGAGTGAAAGTATTGTGATACTCAGGAATATTGCTGATGCATCTGCAAATCGTTCTCTTAATTCATTGGTTTTCCACATCGGATTAAACCTAAAGCATCGTATAAACTCGACCATGTGAACGGAAATCCAGTGAAATGCGAGGCGAGGATTACATCAAAGAAATACCGACAGAATAGATTTTAATAATAGAAATGAAAGGCTTTAGCATTAGTTGTGAGTCCTTCTCTTTTTGTACGTCCATGTTATAACATTGTTTTGTGGGCATCATCAGTGTTGTTTTGTTGTTCTTTAAAAGAAATTTAAGGAGCAAGCAAGCTAACTTATCATATAGAATAATAATATCCGATTATTTAAGAACAAGAAAACAAGCGAAAGAAACTGTCAGTCACAACAACAACATACCTCCTTATATGAAATACGTAGCTATATGTAACCAATGAAACCAGTGAACCAGTGAAGTTAATAAATTAGCTACAGATGTTTTTTTTTATTCAATGCGATCGTATGGTCGCATTAAATAAGTTTACAATTTTTGTGGTTATATAGGGAAATATCTATAGAAAAGAATAATTATTTAGTAAAAAGCAAAGAAAGTACCTTTAAGAGTTAATAACCGTATCTTTATTGTTTAAAGGTGTAAAATCTTTTATACCGTTATGTGACATCTGAGACTCTCATTTAAAGAATTGCTTACGTAAAATTTTTTGAAACGTGCGAAAAAGTGGCTTTGTTTTTCGATTTGACTCTCCGACGAGCATCAAAATGACTCCCATAAAGAGCCATTTAACTTACCTCACTTATGATCACTTAAAGGAGTCAAATTGATTCTCTTTAAGGTGGTCATTTTAAGGAAATTGAAATTGACACCCCTTAGAAGCAAAATGACTCCCTTAAGATGCTCTTTGTATCATCTAATTTACTCCCTTAGGTTATCATTGTTCAATGACTCCCTTTCAGGAGTCGCAATGACTCCGCTAAAACTGTCAGTGAACGGCCAAAGCGAGAGTACATGTTGCAGCACGAAGATTTGAATAAGGGGACATATGGCATATTTTGACTTAAAGGTTTTCAACTCAAAGGCCCAAGTCTATCTGAACCAAACCTTGAAAGCTGCTCATCGAAGCAACGAATAACAAAAAAGGCGTCATAGGCGGATCTAGAGCTTAGGCAAAATTTGCGGAGAAGCGTTGTGTCATCAGGAAAAGAATAAAAAAGCGTGCGTTTTAACTAATTAGAGTTAAACATTGAAAAGAAATTATACTCCTCCACTTTTTTTGCCTAACCCTGGATCCGCCACTGGGCGTTGCTATGTGAACCGAATAAATCATGTCGATCACGGATCATTTACACCACTGGTATTCACATGGTTCGGAGAAATGTCAAGGGAATGTCAGTCGTTCTATAACAGACTCGCAGAAATGCTTGCTGAAAAAAGAGAGAACAGCCGAGTGTCACCAAAAGTAGATTAAGAACAAAACTCAGTTTTAATCTGCTAAGATCGCAGCTCATTTGTATCAGGAAATCAAGAGGGATACGAAAAGGGCTTCAAGTAGTAGATTCGTTATCTGATACCGACTTGAAAATTATCGCAGAAAAGTCGATGATGGAGAAATAAATAGGAAAATAACAATGTT
Source organism: Turritopsis dohrnii (assembly GCA_027922465.2). NCBI lineage: Eukaryota > Metazoa > Cnidaria > Hydrozoa > Anthoathecata > Oceaniidae > Turritopsis > Turritopsis dohrnii. Next base: position 93,353 of record BQMF02000612.1, on the reverse strand, counting down.
ATAATTGCCCCCGCAGCGAGCGTAAGCGAGCGAGGAGGCATAGTAGTTTCACGAGATAGGCGAAAGTCAGTTTTCGATTTTGTTCATCATCTTCATCATCATCCTCCAACTTTCATGTTGACGTTACACGGTGGTATACAATTATTAGCTGACTTTGCTTTTTTTTTCATGTCAAAGCATGACACCGTAGGTGGGAGACAGAATGTTTATTTTCCTAATTTATTATTACATTATACTATGTTATTTAGGAAGTTCGTATGCTAAAATTGCTTAGACATTTTTCATATTACTTTTGTGTTGTTTTTGTGAAGTGAACGACAAGGATTTTAAAGCACAGCTTCAAATCTGGAATTTTGTGCACCATTTTTGTATATGTTTTAGCTCTAAATCTTTCATTCAATAAATTTTATTCAATGCACTGATTTTTGGTGGATCTTGCCTTAAAAAGATTTTAATTGGAGAAAGAAAGAAAAGTGACCAATTTTTTGAGTTGGGTGACTCGAAGATTTAAATTGGATTTCTGTGTATGCAAGAAAGCCTACAAATTGTCGTTCGTGTTTTTCTTCTTTCTGTCCTCCAAAGATCTTGATCAATAAAACATTTTTATATTTTTTTCTTGTTTTTTTTTTTATAAACTTTGGCTATTTTTTGTTTCGAATCAAAGTTTGAAACGCTGATTTCTAAGGATTTTTCGCTTTAATTTTTTTTTTTTTTTGAAAAAGTTTTTCTTTCTTTTGGCTCTTACAGAATTTCTTTTAAAAATCTTAATCTTATTTTGAGTATAAAAATACGTATCCATGGTTTTAGTTCACACATTTCTTTTGTTTGTAGCAAATACTTTCTGATATTACTTGTTAAGCCTTATTTACACTTTTTGAAAGGTATATTAGCATCAGTGTGACATAGGACTAAGAGATAACAAAAAGTAACAAGACTTTGTTTGTTTTTGTTTCCGTTGTATAGGCTTGCAATGTATAGCTTGCTGCGTGTACAAATTGGAATGCTTGAGCGCGGGGGCATTTTTAGCTAAAGCTACATGCTAGTCTTATATGTAAATATGTAAATTGTATTACTATTACATAGGCGCCGAAACTGTAGATATATAAAGTAAAGTAGTGGGTGAATAAGACACAAATAAGGCGGAGGTTGTGGCAAAAAAAAAAAAAGAAATTGCATCCCCAATCGGACGGGCATTTATGGGGAAAATTCTCACTAACCGATGGGGAGAACTGACGTTTGTTGGGGTCGACGATACAGGCGATAGAGTGACAAAGGCTTTGGGTCAAAATAATTTTTATTGATTCAGCTATGACGTCATGAAAATTTTTGATCGACAATATCTCTGAAACGGTTGAACGTAGCGATGCAATCCTATACACCCAGCAGGCATTTCAACGTTGTATCAACGTTGTGTTGAAGTTGATGTCCAACGTTGAACAAACGTTGATTCACAGTTGAAAATGAAACAAAATCCGACGTCAGATTTTCAACGTTGAAACCACGTCAGATTACAACGTTCCCAGTGGGCACAGGTCGTCCATCGGACGTCCAGCGGACGTACTAATTTCGTCCTAACGTCCACGTACGCTTGAAGACGTCCAATGGACGTCTATTTTAGTCCAAGGTCATCAATAGACGTCCATTCGACGTCTGAGTTTGTCTTCTATTTTTAATCTAAAAGTTAAAATTTAATTTTAAAACTCGATCGGCAGTTGTACTCAAATCACTTGCTACACAAACATCATCGTGTACAGTTGACTCTAATATCGAAATTTTCGTTCGAGGTAGGGAGAATTTCGGGATAGAGTGTAGTTTAGTAAACTACAATCTAATCTATTTTTTACTTCTTTATCTCTAACTTTCTCTAACTCGAACAAATTTGCTGGTTTCTTGCGAGTTCGAGATAGAGAGAGTTCAGTTTTCGTTGGTTCAGTTTGATTATGTAGAATGTCCGTGCGAACGTTCCACGTATTGTGCGTAAACTAAAATAAAATACGGGGGTCAGAATACTAAATCTGGTCATATAACTTGGTTTTAAACGTGATAAATATCGTGTTTTATCGTGCACAAATTTTACCTATTTTGTTTATTTGAATTTTTTTCAATTAAATTCAATATCTAATGAAAACTTTTCTGATGAGTGAAATAGCTTTGTAAATACACCCCCGTCTAGTTTTGACGTTCGATATAAAACATTCCATCAAGATCAAGATTCTACCATCAAGATTCTACCGTTACATCAGAAGAAAACATTGGATAGGCGAACTGATAGACGAACTGCCAACAACTATTACAACATACACCATATAATGTAAGTCAATATTCTGTGCTGTAAGCAAAAGTTCTTTGGTTGCTTTCTTTTTGTACTACAAAAAGTTTACAGAGTATGACAAACTGTGCCATCAAAAGATTTTAAAAGATTTAAACTTTACACCTCAGTAAAAGCATATCATAAATATTTTAATTAATAACCAATATGATTCTGGGCAACACATCTGTACACACGCTTTAATATTGAAGTAATCATTAACCACATGTAACAAAAATCTACTCTCTTAAAGGTCCAAAGCCAGTAGCTTACTGTCTCTCTCACTGGTCAACTCCATCTGAAGACTTGCGAAAATATGAGCTGTTGGAAACTCTCCTGGAAATCGGATCAAAAGACGAAGCTGAACAGATGATAAATATTTCAACCACGAGGAGGAATCCGGTAAGTTGTCATAAGTGTATGATGAATTACGTAAAGCAAATTTCTAAGGAGCATAGCTTACGTTTAAATTTCAAAATTTAGGTGAAGAAGACCATGCAGAAATCTTTGAAAAGACTTAGCCCTGTAAAAGATGATGATTCGACGGTTGAAGACAGAAACCATCAAGATGACTTACGTAATTATTCTTTTTTACTGAATACCACCTTCAATCTGTACCCAGACTTTAGCTATTACTTACTGGAGTAGAAAGCATAATTACTTTATACCAGCAGCACCAGCATAAGTTTTGTTTATATTGAACAGTGAATCTAATTTATGATACATCTGCTTTAAAACAGGAGTGATTTTGCTTGCCTTATATTATTTATTTGTGTATCACACTTCATATATTTAGAACAAATTTCATCACTAAAAAGACTGGCTCATCTAGCCTCTGAAACACCGGCTTGTGCTGACTTTGGACACAAGTGACAGTTTATTTTCTTCACAGAATTCTCTTTCTGGTATATTAAATTTATATATTGAGTTTCTTTGTTACCTTTACCATCTATGAGATACCAAAATCATTAATTTCTTTAAAAAAAAAAACGGCCTAAGGTCCTAAAAAGACGTCATTTGGACGTCATTTGGACGTCCTTGTGCCCACTGGGTTTATGATTGACATAAGCGTGTATTATAACTGAATCATACTTTTGTATTCCAGGCGCATTGACTGAATGACATCACAAGAACGGAATCGACACGTTAATTAGTGACCTTTTGAAAAGGGAGAAAAGTAAAAGGCACATCTAGAAGATGATGAACACGAACGCGGAAAACAATGTAAATTTTTACGATTCATGATTATAATCTGTAAATACAATTTAAAAACATGGAATGGACATGCTTTTTTCAATTCTCTATTCAATCTCCATCCTGTGAAGAGCTTTTTCTTATCCCAATGGACGTCCTCTGGACGGTCAATTTTGTGGAAAAAACGACGTCCATACGACGTCCTCTGCAGACGTGGACGAAAAGCGTTTCATTTGGTACGTGTTTTGGACGTCCTCTGGTCGTCCAAAGTGGACGTCCTAAGGTCCTAAAAAGACGTCATTTGGACGTCATTTGGACGTCCTTGTGCCCACTGGGTTATAGCAACGTTGAAACAACGTCGAATAACGTTGTTTCAACGTTGTTTCAACGTTGATAATGCTAAAATTCAGATAAAAATAGCTTCGTTTCACTTTATTGTCTGAACTGGTAGCCGAGTAGATGATTCGTAATTTAATGTTGTTATTGACACAGATTTTCATCTTTAACAAAGTGGATAGCGGCTAACCGAAGGAACTAACCGACACACAAAAAACAATCTTATTGTCACGCTGAAATTCTTTTGTCTTATTATAAGAACATATTCACAATAACACTTAATTAATATCTTTCCACATCATACAATAACTACTTAAATAAATAGATAAAATTTAATCATGTTGTAAGTCGTCGTCGTCGATGTCATTTCCCGTGTCGTCTCCTTCATCATTTGCAGCCTTATCTGAGATGGATTCCCGTGTCTTTCGGCCTCCACCGTCCATGCAGTCTGGTGCATATTTCAGCTGGTCCATAATCACAAGATGAACCTTTGCTTTGGTAACTTTCTTGAAAGTATCCATTACAGCGGCTAAAATAAAAGTACTTTTAAGTGATGCAGTCCAATTCATATGGTCATTCAGATCGATAATTATTTTAACCTTCTCTTATACTTTAAATCAAGTTAATGAATCTCACTTGTAATCGCATCATATAAATTAGTTTCTTCAAAGGATTCTTTTTTGACCGCCTTACGTTTTTGCCCACTTTTTTCTAAATTGTTCGACAGGATTTCGAACAATTTAGAAAAAATAATTATAGCAGACGGTTTCTACTTGTGGTTGCTTTCGAACTAACTGCTGTATTGTTAATCTCCCATTGAATATGAAAACCAGCTAAGTAAGTTTAAGTTTTTATGTAGAATTCTATAATCGAAATATTTGTAGCAGAAATTGTTCTCCTCTAAAATTTTCGATCGAAAAATTTCGATTAAAAGTGACTGTAGTTGTTGTGTTGCGCAAAAAAATACTCAGTTGTATAATATGAAATATAAGTCGCATTTCGGTCTCAAAAATTGTAAGGGAAATCTTATAATTTGACCATGAACATCTTCAATTTATAATAGGTACAAAAAAGTTCTTTTGTGGTGTTAAACTCAATTCTCTCCTGCTTTAAGGACAAAATCTACCTGAGTATCAGATGGATGATAGTTATACAATGTATTTATTTAAAATGATATATTTTTCTTATGGTTATCCAATGTACACGCAATAATAAAATTTCACAACTTTATAGGGAAATATTGCATGTTTTTATGAATCCTGTTAAAATTTGATCTAAAATATACACAGTGACGACAACTAAAACATAAAAATTACTGTAGTGGAATTTTCTTTTTGTAAAAGTTTCTCTACTTCAGGTCTATTCTTCTCAAAATTACAGCAATTTCAAGGTATATTTCCAGTTTTTCTGATACTTTTTCATTAACATTGCAATATCTCTTTTTCTGAAAAACATTCTTAAGTGTATAAGAATCTTAGTGCAAGCAAATTCAAATTTCAAAAATTCTCTAAAATGTCAAATGTTTGTAATCAGATACCACCAACAAAACGTAATTAATTATAATTAACTAGGATTCATCGATATGGAAAACATATACTTTATGTTTTTGTTTTGTGTTTTCTTTTATAATGAAACACAGCAACCTGCTAAACACCGACAACAATAGCTCTCCTAGCATATTCAACATCAATTTTTAATTTGAAACAAAATTTACAAAAGATACATACCACACATTCATGGCCTTGCCGCTTGGTGAATCTTTCTGAAGTGCGTGTGCAATTCAATTTCATTGGATTATTTCATGATTTGGTGGGAAAACAACCAAAAAACCGCGCGCATATCGAAAAGTACATCAACAACCATAAAAACAAAATGTAAAGATATAGAAAGTTAAGGGATAGATGTACAAGCAAAAAATATGTCCTTATAGAAATATAGACAATGAAAATATGTGATAAAAACAGGAAATGTTTTTTTCAAAAAGAGATCAGCTTGCCTTGCCCTCTTCCACTCATCTTATAGACACGAAATCTCTACCCTCTCGAAAGTCTTTCAGGGAGTAAAAAGACACAAGTATTCGACCATGACTAAAACGAACGTTGATCTAACGTTGTTTGATCAACATCAGAAAACCAACATTACTTCAACGTTATTCTAATGTCATTTATCCAACGTTAAAATTCCAACTTTACTTCAACGTTATTCTAATGTCGCTTATCCAACGTTAGAATTCCAACGTTACTTCAACGTTATTCTAATGTCGCTTATCCAACGTTGGAATTCCAACGTTACTTCAACGTTATTCTAATGTTGTTTAACGTTGGAATTCCAACGTTGCCGCAACGTTGTTATAACGTTATCCAACGTTGCAACTTCCAACCAACGTTGATACAACGTTGAAATGCCTGCTGGGCATTTTTTTGAATAGTTTTTCGAGCTCTTCAAAAACAAAAGGAGATCGTACTCGTATATTTTTATTAGCCAGATAATGACTTTTTTATTCATTTCCGTATCTCTTTCATGTGGTTCAATACAAATGTGCAATAGCAAAAATCTTCCGCTGTGCAATTGCACTGACTGATAAAAATGGTGCACCACTTCACTGAAAACCTGCTTCTGCTCTTGGCTGGGCCAAAGTCCAATACTGACCTGCGGCTAAGAAAGACAAAGAAGGAAATGCCCGTTTGAACATGTATTTCGCCATATGAAGAAATATATAATAAATCAGTAGCGGATCTAGAGGTATGTCGAAATTTGTGTAGGAGAGTGTTAGCAATCTAACCATAAAAGAAAAGCGTTCAAATAATCCCATTGGTAATATGAATTGAATTCAAAAATTATGTCAAAGTTCTCCTACACAAATTTCGGCATACCTCTAGATCCGCCACTGATAAACACAATTGATCACGTGCAGGGGCGGATCTAGGATTTTTTAAGGGTTAGGCAAATTTTTTTTGCTAACACACATAAGGGCGCAATCGATGAAATTTACGCCAGTTTACGCCCAATCTAGTGCATACTTTTCGAAATGTAAAAAATATTAACACGAATTCATTCGTCCTAACATAAGGAGTGTTATAATGCAAGCCTGTATTGTTGCACTAATGGAATAAGGGAAATAAACAAAAGAAAACTAATTGAGAATGAATAGAATGTATTGAACTACGTTATGTAGGCCAAAATACTATTTTCTGCCAGATTGGAGGTTAAGAAAATAACCAATAAATTACTTCATCTGTTGTCTTCTTCATTTTCTTGATTGCTTGTACATGAACAGGAAGAATCCACCAAATGAAAACATACTTATAATGAATCAAATAACTAAATTTTCAATCACCTATATCATGATAGATTGGAGCACTCAGATAAATACAAGATATTTTATCTATGTATTGGTCAAGATGGTCAGATAGAAAGAAAAGAAAAGGAATTATGTTAAGAAATAGAGTAAAATGACCAAAATCAAAGTTAGAGACATCAAAGTTGATCATTATCCAGCAGCAAAATAAAATAACAGATTTCTGCACTAGGCGTTCATCAAATTATATAAATAGTATACCCTACCCTAAAATTGATCAATGGTTAAATAATTAATGTCAACGACAATAAAAAAAAGATGGTGTTTCCAGAAATCCCTGAGACAAGTCCAAGAACCCAATAAAACTACACAACAACAGATAAACTATGTACTGCTTCCTCTTTAATAAGAGCTACAGCATTTTTTCCAGAATCTTATGTAGCATAGGAAACAAGAAGTCAAACTAAAACATTATGTAAATTACCTTTTTAAAAAGAAGACATAACGTATTGTAGGTGGTTTTTGTAAAATGTAAGAATATACATATCCAAAGATGTTAAAGTATTCCTGCATCCAAAATGACATTTCGAGGGATGATAGAATGCACAAAGTTGTTTCAGAAGTCTTATAATTTATAGTTAGTTTGAAATTCTGTTTCCTTGGCCAGATATTTTGATTTAAAAATCATAAAATGATACAATGCATAATTATGATGTAATAAGATTTTTATTCTTTGTTTATGTGTATAAACTCTCAATATATTATAACTTCATTTTCTTGTCACTCACTCAGAGTGAAAGCCCTTTCTCTCTATAGTGAATTAAAAAGATATTGTATTAATGATAACTTGCGATGAGAAGTTTAGCCTATATGCTATCTTATTATATACATCATAAAATATGCATTGCATAAAATGAATGCAAGATTTCAAAAATTAAATACATATCTCAGAAAATGGAAGTAAGTTATACTAACAAGAGGCTTTTTGAGCTCTATCGTATTGCTTCATACCATTTTGGACACAGGATCCTTTTAAAGTTCTTAAATTCAAAACCAGACAGTCATCTCGAACTAAGAAAAAGTATGCTGAACTGTACACATAAGTTACCAGGTAGAGATACTGGTGCTAAAAAAACCATGCAGCTGTCTACGCAAAACAACTCAGAAAAATAACAATGACTTTGTGTATTATAAACTCAGTCATTCAAACGTAATTTCATAACATTTACAGATGCATTTTTGGTTAACAGAAACAGATACCAAAAATATTTATATACATCATTAATTAATCGATAAAAAATAGGCTTCGGTTCAGTTGACACAAACAAACTTATATATACATAGCTGAGCTAATAAATAACTGTCGTCATAGTTATGGTCAACGAATTATGGTGCTAATAATCCATGCTAATCATTTATAATACATAAAATAAAACACTTGATTTAAATCAGACACAATGTTTTCATTTTGCAAAAGCAAAAGAAGAGACATAACTCGAAAAAAATGCTTTTCCGAGATTTTGAAGTCAGTTTTCAACAGATGTATTAACTGAATTCAAAATTTCCTAATTAATACTTCATTATTGCTATCAAAAGCTGCAACAATGTTTTCTAGCGAATCCATGTTGAACTGGGTCTAATTCGAAGGTCCCACGGTCGTTTTGTGCAGACTTGGTGACCATTCATTCAATAAAGTGTGTAAACCCATGGTTGTACCTTAGGCAAATTTTCTTCTGGTTCATTCATTTAAAGTGTGTAAACCCATGGCTCCTTAGGCAAATTTTCTTCCAGTTCATTCATTCAAGTGTGTAAACCCGGGGCTCCTTAGGCAAATTTTCTTCGCCTAAGGTGAGCATTAGGCACTAGTCTGTGTTGTCAATGTGACTATGAGAAGTCATTTTCCGGGCAGAGATCACAACCTATAAACTCAAGCTGTAAAATACATTAGATTTTGACATCATGGCGCGCGCCGCGCCTCGCCGGGAGAATAATAATCCTGTTTGGGAAAGAAAGGATCGGGCGGATTGGATGCGGGAATCTCTCTTGATATTTTCGATTATTTTCTGATTATTGTAATACAAATACCTTTTTCATACAATTTTATGAAAAAGATTATTTAACTGATTTTGGGTTAGGCATTTGCCTAAGTTGCCTAACCCTGGATCCGCCCCTGGCGTGAGAACATTTTTTGAAGTTGTTAATTGACAATTCGAGTTCATTAAGATTTTGGCAGTAACGCCTTATAAAAACACTTGATAGAAAAAGGCATTACGTAAGCTTTTGCTCAAACCAAGGCTTTTCCCTTGATGCTTTGATGAATTGTATGTTGTCCAAACGAGATCATGAATTCACATATCAGATATTTCCGGAGTTTATTTTAACGACAATTTGATTGATCGAGTTTGAAAGGTTGTTAGTGGGTTAACAAATCAAACGTGCAGAGAAAGAAAACATTTCGAGGTAATGTAAACGAGGCCATAGAAGTTTACGTTGTAGAATGTTTATAGATGATTACCTTGATTGACTTTTGATGAAACTATATTAAAGTCTGTCTCAATATAATTGGCAGTGGAAACAAATTACTTCATAACTTTTGATAGCCACTTCCGATTCCAAACATTTTTTTGCATGTTTTAGATAATTAAATGCACTATATTTGACTATATTTTTCGTTGAAAAATTCGCGATTTTTAGCGGTTAAATTTGTGATTTAAAAAATAAAGCTTTTTTCTACTTATACTATAACCATGGAGGTATAAAACAGAAGGAGAACGAACTCTTATTTTTCTATTATTCAGATAATGACTATTCTATTCATTGCGGTATCACTTTGATGTCATCCGTGATGCGCTTTCGGCTGGTTGTCGGTGAAACGAATACTTTTTTAAAAATTAACGACAATTTAAAAACCAAATATCATCCATTATAACAACGGATCAACTTGCTGCATAGTGACAAGCAGATTATTAAACCTAAAGCTTCCTTGAGAAACAAATGAAAATCTATGTTTTTATACAGAGTTGAAGATATCGCGTAATTCATGTATAAGTTCCAATCTACATATCTTCTGACTTAAATGCGCCTCGATAGTGCCGCGGTACGTGCAAAAACTTAGGATTATTCTCTCTTCAAAAACTGAAGCTCGGCGAAACTGCTTGAGGGGATCACGAGATATATAGACCTAAAGTTGCAATGTTTTCGTTGCATATTTGCGACGTTTTTGCATAATTCTCCCAATTCCTACAGATTATGCATGCTAATAACTTTACCCTAACGATCTTTAATCACATTGGAGAATTGATATGAACGAAATTTTCACGCAAGAACGCCAAAATTATAAAAATTATGCTAGATGATAGCAATTATATGTTATTACACACTGAGGACTTAAACAATGCAGCGCATCACGGATGGTACAATAGCAGATTTTGAGTTCGTTCTCCTTCTGTTTTATACCTCCATGCTATAACTTTCATTTTTGCACCAGTGGTAGCCCTGCCTTAGGCAAAGAAAGTTATAAAGTTTGAGGGCAGACCAATGGGTCGTTAAGAAGATACGGGACCCGAAGTACCCCTCAGTAGCAATTTTATGTGAAACATCAAATCTTCAACTTTACATTACAGGGTTTTTTTGCAATGAGTAATTCAGAACTGTTACCTTCACCATCGATAGAAGAAACATTTTGAATAATTTTGATTGGACAAAAGCTTTACCATAAGACATAAAAATGGTTGCTTTAAAATGTGGTTTGCTACCAAGCTCCTCATTATAATGTTTCATATCCTATTTTGCGATAACATAGGTTTAACTATTGCCATATGGCAATTATCCCTACGCATTACATAAGATTTTACACTTCCTTCAAAATTCTCTAAATAAACAATACAACAGTTTATGTTGGAGCGAAGATCGATCGACTTTATTTTTTCGAAAACGATACTAAAGTATAAAAATAAGTTTTTGTTTTGTTTTTGAGAAATCTTTCAAATTTTGAACTTCTGAATTTTGTCAATTTGAATTGCAAACGGTGACGCTCAGTTCACGTTTTGCTGGATAATTTTGAGGCATAAAATGTCAATGATTTCATATCCTGTTTTGCGATAACATAGGTTTTACAATTGTCATATGGCAATTATCACTACGCATTACATAACATTTTAAACTTCCTTTAAAAACCTCTAAATAAACAATACAACAGTTTTTGTTGGAGCGAAGATCGATCGACTTTATTTTTTCGAAAACGATACTAAACTATAAAAGTAAGTTTTTATTTTTGTTTTTGAGAAATCTATCAAATATTGAACTTCTGAATTTTATCAATTTGAATTGCAAACGGTGACGCTCAGTTTACGTTATGCTCGATAATTTTGAGGCATAAAATGTGAATGATCAGCTACAAACTCTTTGAGACTTTATCTTTTATCTACATGATGTAAAAAAAACCCAATAAAGTATCTACATGAAATATGTATCAATGACACCTGGATTATCTATTATTTATTTTGCTTATATCGAAGTAGTTACTTTATAGTGGCATCAGTGAAACTTATGCTGACAAAGCTTTACGCAAAATTTCAAATGAATGAGTCTATTTGGTGTTATCGTTTTGCACCAAGTAGTTCCCCTGTTGCTTTTTGCCTTTAATAAAGGATTCAAAAAATTCAATGTGACGTCACAGTTACACTAGAATGTTTTCATACTGAATGTCAGACTCGTTGATTTTAACTGAAAATCATGAGTCAACATGTCATTCTTCAAAGTTTGACACGATTTCTTCCATTTCTTCTTAAGATTGCTCTTGAGAAGGTTCAAATGAAAGTTTGGATGACGATTTAATGCATGTTATACAGGAGAGCTAGAGTATAACAATAATGAGTTAAAGTAAATGCAGTTTTTTGATGTGAGCAGAAATAATGAAGTGAGAGTCTGTACTATAATTTAATTAAATTCAGTGTGTTTCAAAAACTTGCAATCCAAAAATATTAAAGCGGAATCTCTATAAATTGGACACCATTGAGACCTGAAAAACGTGTCCGCTTTATGGAGATGTCCACTTTATAGAGATTCCATATGAAAATCAATATTTGGCAAAAATAAATCGAGAATGAATTTCTAAAGATTTATGAAGGTCTAAAGGTTTGTAAAGTTAACAGGTTTCATATAGCCAAAAGAAAGAACACTTTTAATGTAATGAATAACGTTTTTATTCTTAAGTCAAATGTAGTTGAAACCAAAAAATAAGTCAATAACACCGATATTCCAGTTAATGAAATCAACTGAGATATCATGTTACTGGTGTTTGCTTTTTGAGTTGAAGCTGTGTACCTTTCAAGCATTTTCTACTGCTTGCCAACTGAACAATAAAATGCACTGTGATTGGAAAACGTGTGAATCATGGCCCTGGCTACGGACTCAAGATTCCCGTAAATTTCAGATTTCTTGGACCTGTCAAAGCCATTCATTAGGTCAAAAATGCTGTGAAAAAAGTTATTCAAAGTATCACGAGAGAGTAAACCAATGTAAAAGGTAAATATTCCCAGAATATAAATTGTTTTACTTGAAAAATTGTTTTTGTATCTGTGTCCGCTTTAGAGAGATTTTTTATAGGCAGAAAGTTCATTTTGGATCTGAAAAAAGTGTCTGCTTTATAGAGACCTTTTCATAAGAGTTTGACTGTAAGTCCGTCCGTTCCTAGATAAATTGTCCGTCTTAAAGAGGTGTCCACTTTACATAGTGTTCACTTTATAGAGATTCCACTGTATCACAGTTTGTGAAAGAAATATCCAATTGATTTTTATAAACTTTATTTCGATGGTATCTGTATCTTTTGATCTTTCTGATAATAAGAAGTGAAAAAGCAGAAGAAGAGAAATACGAAAAATAAATTTGGAAAAAGTCATGAATTTCTTAACGATCAACTAAGGTAAAAGGTAACAGGCGTATTTTTATTCTTCAAAGGTTCCAAATCTTCTATGCCGTTACGTCACATCTGAGACTCAATTAAAGTAATGACTTATGTAAAATGTTTTCAAGGCGATAAAAAAGTTGTTACACAAACTTTTTTTCTTTTCGGAAATTGATCATATTGTTAAACATCTCAATTGATCGATAAGAAATTAGTGACGTTTTCGAAACTCATTTTTTCGATTTTCTTTTCCTCTAATTTTCCATTTTCTACAATAAAATACACTACGAGAAGGACCAAAAGATGCGGACTTCGTCTATTATTCTTTATACTAATTCGCGTGCGTGTGTAACACATTTAATTTAGAGAGTGGCAGATTTTGTAAATAAATATTTTTGTAAATAAATAGTTGGAAGGTATGGAGTTGTTTTCAATTCACATTTTGTTAGGTTATTCAATGTTTGCTTTTGTGTGGCTGGGTGTATAGTTCTGTGTTATGTATTGCTTTGTGTCACGTTAACGTTACTTCTTTTATTCAGCGTATACAGTATATACTTCTTTGTTATGTTGCCAAAACTAGTAAAAAACTTAACCCGGGTTGCCTGTCCTATATATGTAATCGTCGTTGTGTGTCATAGTTTTACTTTAGAGAGTAACATATTTCTTTTAAGTTTACGTTCAAGTTCTTTTTAGTTCTTCATACATTGTTTTACAAATTTTCGAGCTCTACAACATGAGTACAGTTTCCGCTTCAATTCCCAAATTGAAATTGTCGTAGTCAACTGTATGATTAATTAAAACGCCGATTTGTATTATTAATAACAAGGCTTTGAAGGAAATTTGGGATTAATTTCCCAAAGTTGTGTTTAAAAAATAAACAAGAGGCCAAGAGGCATGAAGGTCAGCACTTTCGCCAAAGTTGAAAAATGTTTGTCTGTGAAGCAGAATGGAGTAATCACTTTTTTGTTCCAGGAAGGTCAAAATAGGAATTCATGAGATAACTGAAGTAATAGTGATGTAATAGTGGGAATAAGACATTCAAAGATAAAAACCAAACAGGTGTGCTCTCAAAATTGTGTCCATGTACCAGTGTCATTGTAACAAAACTTAATTCAAAAAAATGTTTATTTAGAAATTAAAGATACAAAGCATATCAAACACTTATCAATGTCTCGTTGAGTTTTGTGTACAGTTTTATGTATGCTATATCTAAGGACGTCTTTACAATGAAACAAATGGGATTATCTTTGAAGTGAGTTGAATAAAATCGGATTGCGAATAAAACAGGCTTGTATTAAAATCAAAGGAAGTAACCAATTCCTTAAAAATGCTTAGAGTATACTTCTGAAGTAAATTTCATGCAGACCGTAATGATAACAAAGAGTTCAAAGTGACAAGACAAGAGTTCAAAAACAAACGTCTCACACACATTATAAAGATAACTGATATATTAAAAAAAACATATATACAAGTGCTTGTATGAGTGGTAATGCCATTCATAATTTTTGCCCTTCTTCACTGAAAATGAAAAAAAAGCATGCAAAAACAACTGCAGATTATTTTAAAGATTAAAAAATCGAAAGAGACTGCTGGTCATGCAGAGAGAGTGTAAAAAACAATTTAAAAATACGTATCGAATTTGAAAACAAAAATGACAAGACTTTTTAAATATATATGTGAAGAGCTTTTCTGCTTAAATGACTACGCATAGGTATTTTGTTCATTAAAATGTTGAAAAAAGGGATGTATAGTTTATCACCTCTATATATTCATGGAAAGTACACGTCAATGGGCTTACATACCCAATTAAAAAAGGTAAAACTAAACTTTTTGCTTCTGCATTAAAATGAGACAACGGTGATTTTGAATAAGGATTCGTCACGTAAGATCACACAACAATCTATTACAATATCGTTGGCGTGACGTCAGTTATTTTATGATCACTGGGAAATCATTGCATTGCATCCCCAATCGAACGCGACGTTTTGGGGGAAATATCTCAAGAACCATAGGGATAACTGACGTTTTTTAGGGTCTGCGTATAACGGATAACGGGGTGACGCAATATTTGGGCCTAAATTTTATTTGGTACTGCGGCTATGACGTCATCAAAATCTTTGTTTGACGATATCTCTGCAACGGTTGATCGTAGCGAAACGATCCCATACATTTTTTTGATCAGTTTTTCGAGCTCTACAACATGGGCAAACTTATCATTGACAATTCTTAATTTTATTTTTCGTGAACTGGACGCATGCTGAACATGAGTGGCGAGCGATGCCGCCTTGGCGGCTAGTCTACTTATACTAGGCTGTTCAGGTGATTTTTAGACCTCCATAAGGGCCCCATAAGAATTCCGTAGAAAGACGCGGCTATCTCTCAGCTTTCCAACGAGGGGTCGATCGCATTGTAACGATTATTTGTTCCAAAGTTATGCCTGATTGAATGTTAGAGATTGAGAGCTAAATTTAGACAGGTTTTTCCTACAACTGTGCATGCGAACGTACTATTTTTTTGGGACATAAATGAACATTTAGAGTACATTGAAGTCACAAAAATATTGTGGAAATTCAAACGACCATTTCTTTGGAAATACTGATCATTGGACCTCAAAATTTTCAGGGATGATAGAAAAATGTTGACTGTCCAAGGCAAACTAAAATTTTTTTTGGAAATACCATTGCGCATGCGCAAACTATTATTTCAATTATAGGACAATATATACATAGTTTAAGTGAATAAACGAATGAAAAGTAACTATTTCATCATTAAAGCATCCTATTCACTTAGTTACACTTAAGGGCATTTGACCTGAACTATTTCAGAGGTAGTCACGTGACCTTTAACATTTTACAGACCGGTCTGCAAAATCTTTAAAAATGCAATATCTTCATAGATAAAAGGAAAACTTTAACTAATTAATTATTCAGACCATCAAAATGTTTTCTGTACCAAACTATACATACTTGGTCTTGATCACGTGCCTTAAGTGTATTTTACAGACTGGTCAGTAAATTAAAGGAAAACAAGAAATAATGCTCGGGAAAATAAAACAAAATAGAACAGAATTAATAGAACTTCATTATTTTTCGTTATTGGCAATTTGCCACAATAATGTTTATTGAATGTTTATTTTACAGACAATAATGTCACTGAATGTTTATTTTACAGACTGGTCAGTAAATTACAGGAAAACAAGAAATCACTAAAATAATTCTTGGAAAAATAAAACAAAATGGAATAGAATTAATAGAATTAATGCCTTCAAAATTCATCATTCTTTGTTATTGAAAATTTGTCACAATAATGTCACTGAATTGTATTTTACAGACTGGTCAGTAAATTACAGGAAAATGAGAAATTACTAACATGATAAGAAAATAAGAATATCTAAATATTAGTAAAATGCCTCCACAAATGTAGCCGACTTCATTATTGAATATTCACCACAATAAAGTCAATCATAGAAATTTTGAAGACTGGTCAGTAAAATCAAGAGCCACAAGAACTTTAATTAAGATAAATTAAGTAAAATTTATCTAAAAACGTTAACAGATTCACAACCAAACTAAACGACATGAACAGTGTCATATATATAGTTTACAAAGATTGAACGCTTCACTTTTCTTGAATGATTGAAAGCCAAGCAATTTTAGCTACGTATTCATGATGCATTTTCCACCTATAAATACAATATCAAAATAAACACAAGATATTACAAGACTAGCAAATCCCCCTTTTCCATATCCAATAACAAAGGAAATTGCCAAACAGCATCAGGTTCATCATTGTATCGAATGCTGAATTCTGTTCTAATGGCATTATTACACTTCTTAGCCACACTAAGGACTACAGCTCTACTCCAATAGCTTTCACTTTCATTTTCTTCAACTACACGGTGCTGAATAACTTTTCCTACTAAGAGATCGGGATTACTTAAGAAGCTTGACAACATATCACTCTTTTGTTGATTGCATATACGACTTAATCTTCCATTTTTTATCTTTTCCATTAATTTTTTCTTATTTGCTCTAGCAGCTTCATCTCGCTCATCATACGGTCTTAAAGAGGGCTTCGTCAAAGTACGGGTATCTGGCAACATATTTATCTGAATAATACAACGCAGGTTTTGCAATAGTTCTTCTAAGGACTTGCTAACTCTTTTGTTTGCCACAACCTTTGTCTTAGTAAAAAAATTTTGTGGACACTTAATTTGAATGACATATCGATAAAACTCAATTTGGGATAAAACAACATCAACACGATGGCTTTCTTCTATTTTCCAAATAGAGTTTTCAACTTCTTCTAAAGATATCCATACACGGACTCCAAGTTCTTGAAGACGATTGACAGCACTGACTTTCTTAGCATTAGCTCGAGCTTCTGCTTCCTTTTTCATCTCTTGTTTCTTTAACAACCTTTGCTTTTTCGATTCCAATAACTGCACCTTTCGAGTCACGTATTTGTCTTTCATTTTCATGACATTAACCCGGGCATTATTTAGTAACTCCTCACGTTCCTGCTCAGGTAAATTGTCTAGCCATTGTGAGGTACCATTCCTTGCCCACATGGTAAGAGCTTGTATGGACTGAATAGATGCACTTGGTTTCACTCTAATAAGAAGATCTAAAATAGCAAAGTCACTTTCAGAAGCTTTGTTGGTTGATGGAACATTAGCAGAGTAACATCCAATGCGATCAGAGGGATGCCAGTATTTACCACCAGGGAGTTGATCTGCACACTGTCGTTCAAGAATGATAAGGATGGAATGAATGATAACTTCAAGAGCCTGTTGAGTCATAACATCAAACTCTTCAGTTGTCTCTTCAAATAGTTTACTCCAAACAATATCTTTATGATGTTCAACATCTTCTTCGGAGAATACAGTTTCACCATGCATTATGGAACTTGCATCGTTACAAAGTGTTGACAATTTCACTTGCAGGCGAAATAAAAATGGGTTTAAATGGAGGATATTATTAGATGATTCGATGAGACGCCACAAAGGACCAGTGATTAACTTGTCAACGATACCCAAAGCTCTAACTTCAGCAAGAAATAGGTCATTGGTAATATCTTCATTGACTGCTTTTATTAAATTATTAGGATCTGGCCAATGTTTGAAGAAGTCTTTAATTGCATTAGAATGATAATATAAAGCAGCAGCATTATAATAAAGGATATTAAATCTATTTCCAATAAATGGAACTAAGAAAGACTTTTCATTTCTACCAGAAAGAAATGAATCAAAATACGAAGCAACTCCAGCCTCATCACTTCCACGAACTTGAAAAGCTTTACAAGCTGTCCTAACCAAACGAACAGCACACGATTCTTTTGTATGAAACGCAAAAACAGATTCATGATCCTCGGTTAACAACATATTTTCAAAATCTTTCAAAACCTTATCTGTTTCTGTTGCAAAGTTTGCCAGAAGATGAAGTTTACAATAATAATTTGCCATTTCAATTAATTCACTTTTTTGCTGAGGATTCAATTCATTCCATCTATCAATTGCTTTCGGAAGTAATTCTTCCCTTAACTGCTTTAACTGTGAGTTAAATACTGGATTAACAGGGCCTAAGTCAGACATGGTAGTCTTAATGGATCCAACCAATTTTGCAAAATCTCTCTCTTTATCCTTGCTACTAATTGCATCACATAAGTCATCAACAGCCTCAGTAAAACATTGAAGTGTAGCTGCTGCATCACCACCACTAATCTCTGCTAATCCAAAAGACAAGGTTTTTCCACTAGCAGTGGTCACTTGAAAATTCTGGTAATGCTTGTGATACTTAGATGTTCCATCACCATGCAAACAGTTATTACCAGATGTATTAGCTAGCATTTCATTCACAACTTGAGTTTGTGCAATGATAAGAGCTTCCTGCAGGAGCCTGCTTTTCACTCCATTAGATGGTAAACGATCAACACTTTTCTTAGCTAATTTTGTGATAACTGTCTTAATGACATCATTCACTTTAGACATGCTGACATTCATTGACAGTAGATCCATGATTACTTCTCGTAACTCATTGGTATACCTCCCATCTTGAAAAGTGACAATTTCATCATCTTCAACAAGATTTACTAGCTGCTGCAGCTCTAAGTTTTCCTTCGACAAATTTTCAATCTTTCTTTCCAAAGCATCAACTTCATTTGTGTACTGATCTCTCAAAGACACACTTTTCATATTTTTTATCTTGTTCTTCAGATAGAATACTTGTTTTTTGCAAGCCAACTTTTCTGCTTTTAGAGGATGCAAAATGCTTTCATCGAGATGCTTCAAATTATCTTCTAATGCTTTACTTCTAATACTTAAATTTTCTAAACTTTTAGATAAACTGGACTTTTCATCTTCTGTATCTTTAAGATCTTTTTTGAGTTTACCTATTTCTTCTTTTTGTGCTTCTAATTTACTATCTCGGTAGCAAATCTTTTTATTCAAACGCCTGATCTTAGCATTTGAAGCATGTGATTTCTGTACTTTACGTTCAGCTTTTTCCAATGCCTCTGACTGCATCTCATATCTTACTTGAAGCATCTCCAATTCTTTTCTAGCCAAGTTTAAATCATTTGAATTCTTTTTAACAACATTCCTTGTTTCAATTTCTAGGTGTCTCATACCATCTAATGCTTCAATATACTGTTCTTCAATTAACTGCAATCTATTCTCGTTCTCATTTGCTACAGATAGCTTACGTTTAAGTGATTTATTTTCTCTTTTGACTTCACTTAGCTGCATCACAAATTTTTTCTCCTTTTCTGTCTGCATAGAGTTTACTGATCTTTCTACAGGAGTTTCATTTCTTGGCAGCAAGAATTGTTCTCCAAGAAATACCTCCAGTTCAACTTTTTTCTTGCCTTTTTTAAGTAATCTAACCCTTCTTGTCAATCTTGTGACTTTGTTGTATAAGACTATTGCACTACAACTAATAATGTCAACTTGAAATTCTTTTGAAAAGTTTTCTAAGATATCATCAATTTTCAACCCATTTACTTTGTTGAACCAGTCAAAGACTTCTTTATTACTTAGGCTTCTATCCATTTCCAAACTAACCAATGGCCTGTTAATGTAAAAAATTACACATCTAACAGGTTGTTGGCAGAAAAACACTATCAAAACAAACAAGATGGTGGTGGCGTGTGGTAAGACAACACCGTATGTATGAGTGCCCTTGAAAAAATTCATTTTTCCCCAGTAAATAGGTGAAAACATCAAAACTATTGTACTAAACTCAAAATATAGGAATTATAGAACATTATTCTAAGTGAAAATAGTGAGAATTAATAAATCGAGTCCTTTTGGGAAAACAATCAAATGTTTACTTACTTGAAATTCAATCTTCTTGAATCGGTTTTTTGTATTTTCACCTGATAGAATATCGGAAAATCAATTATCTTTCAAAAGGTGCCCAAACTGTATGGGTGCAATATATATTTGGGTGAGAAAACTGACAATACGTGCATGTACCCAAAATACAGTCGCTTAAAAAAGCCGAGTAACAAAATTCCGCTTCTCTCGGAATTTTTTCATCTACAGAATTTTGTCACGTGACTGAACAGCCTACTTATACTAATCCGCGTGCGTGTGTAACACATTTAACTTAGAGAGTGTTGTGTTTTTGTTTTTTTAATGGTCAAAATCTTCTTAATCGTGGTCATATAGCGGCGGTTCGACCACGCAAGACACATTCACGATTAGTATAATAGCACGTGGCATCATTTGACGTCAGATGTTTTTATTATCACGGGGAACCATTGCATTGCATCCCCAATCGAACGCGACGTTTTTGGGGAAATATCTCGAGAACCAATGGGGATAACTGACGTTTTTTAGGGTCCGCGATACGGGTGATTGGGTGACACAACATTTGGACCTAAATTTTATTTGGTACTGCGGATATGACGTCATCAAAATCTTTAATCAACGATATCTCTGCAACCGTTGACCGTAGCGAAACGATCCCATACATTTTTTTGATCAGTTTTTCAAGCTCTACAACATGGGTACACTTTCTATATGTGATTCCATGGTTTAATTTTTCGTCACCTATTTTCGACACATCCTTCCCGAAAATAAAGCCGTAAAAAACTTTTACGCGAGATACTAGTCTATCTACTTATACTAATCCGCGTGCGTGTGCAACACATTTAACTTAGAGAGTGTTGTGTTTTTGTTTTTTTAATGGTCAAAATCTTCTTAATCGTGGTCATATAGCGGCAGTTCGACCACGCAAGACACATTCACGATTAGTATAATAGCACGTGGCATCATTTGACGTCACAGATGTTTTTATTGTCACGGGGAATCATTGCATTGCATCCCCAATCGAACGCGACGTTTTTGGGGAAATATCTCGAGAACCAATAGGGATAACTGACGTTTTTTGGGGTCCGCGATACGGGTGACGGGGTGACGCAACATTTGGGCCTAAATTTTATTTGGTACTGCGGATATGACGTCATTAAAATCTTTGATCGACGATATCTCTGCAACGGTTGATCGTAGGGAAACGATCCCATACACTTTTTTGATCAGTTTTTCGAGCTCTACAACATGGGTACACTTTCCATTTCCAATTCCGTAATTAAAATTTTCGTCACGGGTACACACACGGAAACGCGTCGTATTTCTGCAGATTCTTTTCGAAATTAAAGTCGTAAAAAACTTTTACGCGAGATACTAGTATATACTAATTCGCGTGCGTGTGCAACACATTTAACTTAGAGAGTGTTTGTTTTTTTGTTTTTTAATGGTCAAATCCTTCTTAATCGTGGTCACATAGCGGCAGTTCGCCCACGCAAGACACATTCACGATTAGTATAATAGCACGTGGCATCATTTGACGTCAGTTTTTTATGATCACGGGGAATCATTGCATTGCATCCCCAATCGAACGCGACGTTTTTGGGGAAATATCTCAAGAACCAATAGGGATAACTGACGTTTTTTAGGGTCCGTGATACGGGTGATGGGGTGACGCATCATTTTGGACTAAATTTTATTTGGTACTGCGGATATGACGTCATCGAAATCTTTGATCAGCGATTTCTCCGCAACGGTTGGTCGTAGCGAAACGATCCCATACACTTTTTTGATCAGCTCTTCGAGCTCTACAACATGGGTACATTTTCCAGTCCCGATTCCGTAATTGAAATTTTCGTCACGGGGTACGCACACGGGAACGCGTCGTATTTCTGCAGCATCTTTTCGAAATTAAAGTCGTAAAAAACTTTTACGCGAGATACTAGTATATACTAATCCGCGTTGTGCATACCACTTTTATTTTAGAGAGTGTTGTGTTTTTTCGAAATTTACGGTCAAAATCTTCTTAATCGTGGTCATTTTTTCGTTAGACCATTGACAATTGACGATTAGTATAATAGCACGCGGCGTGACGTCAGTTTCATTTTAGCATATCACGGAGGAACCATTGCATTGCGACCCCAATCGAACGCGACGTTTTTGGGGAAATATCTCGAGAACCAATAGAGATAACTGAGGTTTTCAGGGGTTGGTGACACGGATGATGGGATGGCGCATCATTTGGGACTAAATTTTATTTGGTACTGCGGATATGACGTCATTAAAATCTTTGATCGACGATATCTCTGCAACGGTTTATCGTAGCGAAACAATCCCATACATTTTTTTGCTCAGTTTTTCGAGCTCTACAACATGGGTACACTTTCCATTTCCAAATCCGTAATTAAAATTTTCGTCACGGGGTACACACACGGGAACGCGTCGTATTTCTGCAGATTCTTTTCGAAATTAAAGTCGTAAAAAACTTTTACGCGAGATACTAGTCTACTTATACTAATTCGCAATCGTGTGTAACACATTTAACTTAGAGAGTGTTGTGTTTTTTCTAAATTTACGGTCAAAATCTTCTTAATCGTGGTCATTTTTTCGTTAGACCATTGATAATTGACGATTAGTATAATAGCACGCGGCGTGACGTCAGTTATTTTTGTCGTATCACGCGGGATTCATTGCATTGCATCCCCAATCGAACGCGACGTTTTTGGGGAAATATCTCGAGAACCAATAGCGATAACTGACGTTTTGTAGGGTCGGCAACACGGGTGATGGGGTAACGCAACATTTGGGCCTAAATTTTATTTGGTACTGCGGCTATGACGTCATCAAAATCTTTGATTGATGATATCTCTCCAACGGTCGGTCGTAGCGAAACGATCCCATACATTTTTTTGATCAGTTTTTCGAGCTCTACAACATGGGTACAGTCTTTTTCCGAAATTTGGTACTTTAATTTTTTGTCACCTATTTTCGTGACAACATCTTCGAAATTAAAGTCGTAAAAAACTTTTACGCAAGATACTATCTTATTATACTAATCCGCAATCGTGCATCCCACTTTTATTTTAGAGAGTGTTGTGTTTTTTTAAAATTTACGGTCAAAATCTTCTTAATCGTGGTCATTTTTTCGTTAGACCATTGTTAATTGACGATTAGTATAATAGCACGCGGCGTGACGTCAGTTATTCTTATCTTATCACGGGGGAACCATTGCATTGCATCCCCAATCGAACGCGACGATTTCGGGGAAATATCTCGAGAACCAATAGGGATAACTGACGTTTTATAGGGTCGGCGATACGGGTGACGGGGTGACGCAACATTTGGGCCTAATTTTTATTTGGTACTGCGGATATGACGTCATTAAAATCTTTGATCGACTATATCTCTGCTGCGGTTGATCGTAACGAAACGATCCCATACATTTTTTTGCTCAGTTTTTCGAGCTCTACAATATGGGTACACTTTCCATTTCCAATTCCGTAATTAAAATTTTCGTCACGGGGTACACACACGGGAACGCGTCGTATTTCTGCAGATTCTTTTCGAAATTAAAGTCGTAAAAAACTTTTACGCGAGATACTAGTAAATATATATATTTCGTTCTTTTCCTTACATTACATTACACTTACATGAGTTTATAAACTTCAAAATGTTGTCTGTTTATTTTTGTGTGAATGACTAGATAAATTTCTCATTTTATAATTTTTATTTTAGAAAGGGTAAAGTAACATTGAAAACTCGACTATATTGATGGACACATTTGTACAAATACATAAAAAATAACATATATCCGATGTACTGAATGTAGGAGGTCGTTTTGGAGGCAGCAGAGCTCTATCTCCAGGTCTGACCAATATAGCACAAAACACAAAATCTAACTGAACAGTATACAAACAGGTTCAAGAATTATAGTGTACGGTGATAATATTACCATCCCTTTACTTCTCTGGTGAAAAATAACCCTTCCTTTAGCTTTTATTTCCAAAACGATATCTGTGTGACGGACTTAAAACCATTAAACCCATGTTTTAATTTGAAGCCGCACTCACCCTGATAAAATAGTTGTAATTATAAATTACCTGGAAAACCTAAATTAAGCCACGATTAGTAAACAGCCTCTAGTGATATCAGCCTTCAATGAGGGATCCAGGCTAGAACTGTGGACAAAAATTCTGGAATAACGGACGGAAGGACAAACGCTAATGAAAGATCAGCTGCTTCGCGCTGACCAACAAACAACCTTCACAAACAGCAATGCTAAACCCAGTTAATCATAATGGTTGATTGAAATTTGATTGACGTTTTTGCTTGGTGGGAAATTTCAGATTTGTTGAATGGAAATTTTAAGTTGGTAGGAAATGTCAGATTTATGTTTCGTTTACACGAAACTATTTTTCTATAGATTTGTATGGAATGTTATACAACTTAGTAGAGTTGTTCGTGAATTTTTCCCCATGAATCATTAGAAAATTCACATCAACACTTGAAATAAGCGTGCAAAGTAATAATGTTTCTTTTGATACAAGCAAAGGCTTTAAATCTCTGAAGTAACTTTTTAATTGAACAGTTTTAAATAATTCTCACAAGTAATTGATTTTTTCGTGTAACAGGCTCGTCGAGTTTACAAATCTCCCCAATTTCAATTTAACTTATAACCATGAGTAAAAGCAACCTTCGTGGATCTATACCACACGAAGGGAACTGAATCTAATCCGATCCGTCACTATAGACATACTTATTCGTTGTTACCTCAAAATGGATTTGCTCTGCCTTTTTTTATGTAACACTGATCGTGGAACGCCTCGTCATGGGTGGGAGTGGGGGAGTTAGGGGATAGGGGGGGGGGGGGGGGGGCATCGGATTTTAGGCCCAATAGAATTTCTCTAAAATTGGTTTTCAGTCACCGCATAAGTTACATGAAGCAAACTCAAGGAAAAGTTATTTTGCTATATCAGCAATATAAAATCACAAAAACTTACTAAAATCTTTGATGGTATCGCCTAGCTTACTTGACCCAAATTTGCCCAAGTTTCTCTTCATCCACCCTTTGAGTTACATGGATAAAATTTTGCATGAAGTATGTTATAGCTTTCTACAGCACAAAAACACAAAAAATTAACAGTTTTTAGAGGGGAATGCCGAGCTTACTTGCCTCAAACCCCTTACTCAAATGATTGAATTAGGAAAATTTGTGAAGAACTTTTACCGTGTTTAACTTCAAAAAGGATGTGTCAAATTCCGCGTTCCCCCGTGACGAAAAACTGATAAAAAAGTGTATGGAATCGTTTGCCTCGATCCACCGTTGCAGAGATATCGTCGATCAAAGATTTTGATGACGTCATATCCGCAGTACCAAATGAAAAATTAGGCCCAAATGATGCGTCACCCTATCACCCGCATCGCTGACCCTAATAAACGTCAGTTATCCTTATTGGTTCTCGCCCAGTCGGCGTCGCTCGCCACCCATGTTCAGTATGCGTTGTGTCGAAGAATTTAACTTGTGTAAAAGTTTATTTTCAGGCATTAATTTTTTAATTCATTTCTTACATTCAGAAATTTTAAAACAGAAACAAATAGCAACATGGCTCAGAATATATTTATACGCAGAAGAGAAGTAACTTTAATGTAAAAAAATGGCAATATATATAACACAGAACTGTTTACCCAGACAAACAAAACTAAACACTACAAAATGTTAATTCAAAACAAATTGATACCTTCCAACTTTTTCTTTTGTTCCAAAGTTACTACTGGACTGCAACTATTAATGAATTTTTGAAATGATATATAGTCTGTTCTTCCCAAACCATCAACGTAATGATTAAAACCATGAGTTTCATTTTTTTATGCTTTTCTTATTATTACCTAAAAAATTAATACTTCAATTGTAATACCGAAAACCTAATCATGCTATAACAATATTGAAATAAAAAACAAAACAAAAAGAAAGAAAACAAACAAAAAAAATTCAAGTACGCATTTATCCTTAAGATAAAAATTAAACGACAAAATTTGTAGAGGTCGGAAGGTCTATAAAGTCAATCGATTACTCTGAGTCAATACAGGTTCACTCAACACTGGATAGAATAAAGACTTTTACCTGGCATAAACAACCAAACATCAAATTAATAAAAATAATTGAAACAACGAAATGCCCTACTTTGACCAAAACCATAATTTAATACCCAGAAGATATTAAAAGCTACAAATAAAAAGAATGCTAAACTTATATATCCAGCAAGTATGTAGCAATTACCATAACACAAAATAATGAATGCCGTAAACAAATATAAACTGAAGAAAAATATACCCCAGCAATGCTTCCTTTTTGTAGTACAATCGCAATGAAATACATAATCCATTCTTCTTTTAACTAACCTTTTCAACACCATAGTTTAACCAATATATTTCGTATATATATATACTTTTTCTTTTCTAACCTAAAAGAAAAAGATTTCAGTGAAGAACAGCTACAATACTTACTACTACTGCAACCATATTTAAGCAAACCAAAACAAAAGGCATGAATGGCTGGCAGAAAGGCATGCAGACAAAGCATCAAACATCGTCAATAGATACAATTTCACAGCATAACACGTTCCCTACTTCCACAGCCAGGAGAAAAGAAAACAGTCATAGCTGTGGGACCATTTTTAATTGATCTGTAAATAAATAAATAAAATCATATCTTCTGTGCTAACTATAAAAATAATAATAGCGCGCGTTACCAAAATAAATTACTCTCGTCTTCGTTTTTCATCCAGCAGCATATATATACATAGTAAACGAAAGAATTATTTTGACTCATATACTAAGATATCTATTCAAAGCTATAGATAGTATTTAATCTTTCAAAACTAAATAAAAACCATTCCTTAAGCGTGGTTCACACTATGGGCTAATGATGAGATAATCATAGTGCGCATATTTCGTTAGCCGATTCTTGAAATTTGATCTGCAGGTACTTTTTACGTTCACACTGTGTTAAGGCATGGACGCATACGTCCATGGTTAAGGATAAAGTAAAAAAAAGCTAAGATAAGGAGCGACAGTATTGAAAGATGAACGTTTTGTTGTGGAAAAAGATTTTGTTAATGCTTTTGCTACGAAGACGGTGTTATGTTAAGTGGACTGGAACGAGACACTTATATTTAAACTTTGTAAATAGTTTTCAGTTGAATATACAGTCCTCTATAGAACGGTTATATTAATGTATCTTCCACTCGGGCTTCTTACGACAGACGGCCACGCAGGCGAACTTTTGGGGAAATTAAACGAGATTCTGCTACTTCTTCCCATGCGTTTGCAACACAATCTTTTTCTTTATATCCCTTGTCACTTTTGTCAAACAAGCACGGATATTTTTTTACTTCAACAGCTAAAATTTCTTCTTCTTCTACTCAGCTTGTTACTTTTGTCTGCCATTTTGTTTTTCTACTACATATATGAACCTTTTTTATAAAAAGAAAGCTGTAAGACCGAAAAGAAAAAAAAAACAAACGTCTTCTAAAAATATAAGAAACGAAGTAAAACCGTTTCCAACTTTAATCCAAGACATTTTTGTAGACAAGCAAACCAAATACACACGCACAAAATATAAAAAAATGTAACATGCTTTTAAAAGGTTTAAGTTCGATGAATTTTGATGAATCTTTGTAACTGCAAGAAGAAGAGAGCTTCGAACTTCGAAGCACAAGACGCTCCAAAACCAAAGCTTAACTTTATTTTTAGGTGCAACTAAAGTTCCCCACCGTGTTTTTAATAGGAAAATGTTTATGTAATGGCGAATCTATGGTAAAATACTAAAAGAACGTATAAAGAATGTTTTGATAGTTATAAAAATTATTAGCCTCCGTTCTTTAGTTGCAATTTACGCAGTTTCGGAAGCGACATTGGTAAGCTGCACAGGCTAAACTGCCATTTCGGTCGGTAGTAGTAGTAGGAGGAGGAGGAGGAGGAGGAGTCCAAGGGTGTTTTAATATGGTATTCGCTTCGCTGCTACCGTAAAAACGCTCTCGCCTCTGCGTGGTTTTACGACGAAAAGTGAAAAATTAAGAAGGTTTTGACCGTTAAAAGAAAACGAAATCTATCACTCTCTAAATTAAAAGTGGTATGTACAAAGCGAATTAGTATAATAAGATTATTTAAAGAATTTACCTTCGCAATCCTCTTCAACAACATCGATTACATCTGGAGTATCTTCTCCATCAAACCATTTGATGTTGTATTTGTTGCTTATCATATGCACGAAGTACTACGCATGTGCGAACTTAAGTTCTATTATATGGTCACTTGATACCTCTTGAAAATCTATATAATGAAGAGCTTGATGAGTTATGCCTAGTTATGGCTTATTTAGCTCATATTACCATTCTGTTATTGCGCATGCGCAATTTTGGGTTTTACTATATGAACACTTCATAACCCTTAGAAAGCCACTTGATGTGTTTTGCCTAATTATGACTAATTTTGCTTCCAGTAATAGTATCTTACTGTGCATGCGCGAATTACAGGCTTATTACACAGCTACCTGATAGCACTGAAAGATCTTAATATGATTTTTCTAATTATGGCTCATTTTTTAACTGCGCATGCCCAATTTTGGCTTTATCTGGTAAAGGTCTTCACGCGCTTCTCCTATTTATGGTTCATTTCAATCTTTAAGGCGTTTACTACATTTGACGTAAGTTTACTACTTTTGTCAGAATTCCTAAATTTTTCGTTACTATACTTGTCGTAGAAAATTTACCACACTTGTTAGAGTTACTATATTTGTCGGTGTAAAATTGGATAGCACTTTTCTTTCTCTTTCTTTACGTATATCTTCAGAAATATGTCAAACATTACGGGGAACAATTTTTTGTGTAGCGCCTTTTAAAAACACACTGTGAATCCAATCATGTGCTCCAATAAAATCTCTAGATGACGGAACAGCATAAGCGAATGAATGAAGAAGAAGGTCAGAAGACGATTCTCGAACTACCATCCAAATCAACTGGTAAGGCGTATTCAAGAAAAACTATATACTTATCACAAGAAAACTTCTAAATCCTAGGTTTCGGGTCTGAACTTTCACTTATGTGACTTGAATAATTTTTATAATCAATACAAAAATTTGGGAAATATAAATTGCTAGTGAAAAGGCCTATCAGTGTCAACTGTAAGAAATATAAGTTTATTGCTATACAAATTCTATTTACACACAGTTACTTAAAGGGTGACGTCTTTATACAGATTTAGAATTACAAGAAGCTCCACCATCGTATTTTGATTCGGAAAACAGCCAATTGTATCCAAAGGCGCCGGACCAGATTAATCAAGCTTCCACATGGGCTGCTACAAATGCTTTTACACGTCAGTCACAGGTAAGGATGCTTTCCAACCATCCTAATCGCGCTTTACTACAGTTATCAGTAAACATCACGATATATTTCTTTGAACATAGGATGGCACAACTGTGATAAATACGCAGCCAGTCAGTGGTTACCAGCATCCCTGGCCTCAAACAATTGATGTTCCAGATTATCGTCATGGCGCCTTGCTGTCGTGTATCCTCTGCTGCTGGCCATTTGGCATACTTGCGATTTACAAATCACATCAGGTAAACAGTTTCTAAAGCATCTTCAAAGGCCAATTAATCAAAGATAATGAACTATGATATGGAGAACTGAAGGTTGTAGTATGACATCATCAGCAGAAACAGTTTTATTAAGAAATGGTCTGGCAACATATAGTTGTTTATTAATAAGAAGGCATCTACCAAAGCAAAAAAGTGATTGGCTATCTCATGGACATTATCTCACAAAAAAACTACTGGAACACATCCTCACGATAGTTCATTATCTTTAACAAAAAAAGGAGACTTCGAATGGAAGGAAGTTTCATTATATTCTATAGATAATGGTGTACACATCATAAAATGTTCTCACTTATTTTTTTGTATTTATAGGCTAAAACCCTTCGACTTAATGATGTTCGTGGTGCTTTAAAAGCTTCAAGACAGGCCAAATATGCAATCATAGCATCTGTATTTTTTGGAGTGATCGCTTGGGTATTGTTTGTGTTGAGGTTCACACTATTAAATAAAACCAAATGAAACCATTAGGAAACCTTGATCAAGCATCGATGCGAATCATGGAAACAATTTCCTTAATTATTTAATGTTAGATTTTTGTAGCACGTTATTTACAATTCTTTTGCACTTAATCTGTAAATTTTGAATTTTTAAATTTTTGTCAATTAGTAATAAGGAAGAAGCGTAACTTCCACACGAAAAACATGTTACTAAAATTTGTATACATCTATTAGGTTGATTTTAGGGCTTTAAATTTAAATTGTGCATCAAAACGTTTCATCGTCTCCACTCATTAATTATTCATGACATCGGAGAAATGTGTGTGTGAAACTGTACTTGGAAGATGGTCTGGCATTTGCTAAAGATTTCACGTATGAAGAACACCTCAAATACAGGGTTGACCAATCTGGTCCAATAGAACTTCATAATTTTATGACAGATTTTTTTTAAATGTTTTTTGTTATTCATTTTAACTGTTTTGTTTTGGCCTTTACTTCAAATTTTTTCTTTCGGATTGTGAAAATCGGATTTCAAATAAGTTTAGAACTGGAACTTCCGTGAAAGTGAGAATGCTAGAAAGTTCTTTGTACAACGGAAAGAACGTGTAATTGTGCAGCGTATTTGATGTAGAAGACTATTTTTATTAAGTTGTGCATAAAAGACGTTGACATTTAATATATGTTGTATTTGTTTTTGTTGTAGTGTTATCGAATAAAGTTCTAAAGTTTTTCTTCTATCCTTACATCTCCGTGGTTATAATGGTCAGTGATAGGTAATTTTGGTGTCTGGCGTTCCACCATGACTAGCGACGGAACACTTGTCTACTAAAATGATCCCCAATTTTCGGAAAGCATTTGTTCGTAAAACGAAGCTGTTCCTTAACCCTAGTTACCCGGGGCTATTTTGGTCTGGTGAAACCCCGGGCGGGGGCTCAAAGGGCTCCCGCCTTATAAATTCGAATTGAAATTGGCTATTATCTAGAAATTTGGTCCAGAATTAACTTGCAAGTTACTTGCTGAAAAAAAATCTGAATTTTCTTTTGTTTTTATGTGATGACGTCACTAAATATCCCAAGGATTATGAAAATTTTGCCGAAAATGCTCAAAAATAGGTGTATTAGTAAAATTGAGACTGAAAAGGTTTGAAAAACCACTTTTAAGTTCTCTTTGCAGTTTTTGTTCATCTATTCAACATACAAACTGAATATGCATAAGACAAGTATGATACTTTTACTAATAAACTCTACATTATCATCAACATCATCATCACCGTCATTATCAACAAAGCGCAGAATATCTTCAATCGCTTCTTCTGCGGTAAGCTTTCTTTTTGACATTATGTACATTTATATTTACTGAAAGAAAATGGAAATAAGTCAATAATATTGAAGGCAATAATTCAAAAAAGGGTAATAGAGCCAAAAAGGAACATATGATCAACTAATAAAAAGATAATTGACTTGATTTTCAACGTTTACGATAAAACTAGCATGTAGCTTTAGCTAAAAATGCCCCCGCGCTCAAGCATTCCAATTTGTACACACAGCAAGCTATACATTGCAAGCCTATACAACGGAAACAAAAACAAACAAAACTTTGTTACTTTTTGTTATCTCTTAGGCCTATGTCACACTGATGCTAATATACCTTTCAAAAAGTGTAAATAAGGCTTAACAAGTAATGTCAGAAAGTATTTGCTACAAACAAAAGAAATGTGTGAACTGAAACATGGATATGTATTTTATAATCAAAGTAAGATTTGTTAAAGAAATCATGTAAGAGCCAAAAGAAAAAACAAACTTTTTCAAAAAAAAAAATTAAAGCGAAAAATCCATAAGAAATTTGCGTTTCAAATTTTAATTCAAAACAAAAAATAGCCAACGTTTACATAAAATAGCAAGAAAAAAAATATAAAAAGGTTTTATTTATCATGATCACTAGTGGAGGACAGTTAAAGAAATACAAACATAAAATGTATTGTTGGCAAAATTTCAGATTTCAAGCTGTGCTTCAAACTCCTTGTTGTTCACTTCACTAAAACAACACAAAAGTAAAAGTAATTTTAGCATACGAACTTTTTAAATAACATAATATAATATAATAATAAATTAGGAAAGAGATACGAAAAAACATTCTGTCTCCCACTTACAGTACCATGCTTTGAAACGATAAAAAAGCAAAGTCAGCTAATAATTGTATTCCACCGTGTAACGTCAACACGAAAGTTGGAGGATGAAGATGATGATGATGAACAAAATCGGAAACTGACATTCGCCTATCTCGTGAAACTACTATGCCTCCTCGCTCGCTTACGCTCGCTGCGGGGGCAATTATATTGTAAAGTAATGCCTTCTTTGCAGAAAATTGAAGAATTATTTGAGAAAAAACCAACATCTCTCTTAGTTGGTCAACAAAATTTTATTTGTAGGACAATACTGACTCAAAGGATACCATAATGTAAAATAAAATTCACATTGAACAAATATTTGGCGCAATAAAGAAGTGGACCGCTAACCCACCCAAAACCGGAATATGACAACCGCTGTCAAGAAACACACCGCTATTGGAAAAAATTAAATGAATATCTGGTCCGGCATAGAAATTGAGGAAAACTCAGACCGATTGCCCAACCTGTTAAACTACACCAGGCAAAACGTCACTACCCCGCCCGGGGTAGCTAGGGTTAAAAAATTGGGAATTAAAATATTACTTGAAATCCGTATTTTATTTGCAAAATAAATACGTACGCCACTGAATAAGTGGAAACAGGCACAGGTTTAAAGAGTTATGCTCATTTAATAGTTGGTGCCGTCTTTTTCAGACACACCAGTTAAGACTTTATTATATATTTCCCCATAGGGCGAAATATATGTTAAAACCGGCAGTTTTCTTCTCCTTCTCCTTCTCCGTTCACTTTTATAGCCGCGGTTCGGTATTGAACTCTGGCCTAGCCAAGGTAGATAAGAATAGAGGCTAGTCTTCAGTAAAGTAGTACGCCATCTTTTCAGTCAGTGCAGATGGGCTTTGGAAGATTTCTGCTTTTTTCTGCTAACTTTTAAAATGATTCAATCGATGAAACGTTGAAATGATGGAAATAAATCGTTTTATTTCTTAAAAAGTTGTAAAAACTTTAGCATGAACGTGTAAAAAACAGAAAAACATTGATATCGATGATGTTTTGTTTTTGTTGATAACAATGATGTGTTTATGATGATGATTGGTAATTAAATGCTTGGAACAACAAACCATTGAAGCTATGATTTCAGTGCAAAGGTGAAAATTCATTATCAATAACCAGGCTGAAGATTTATTTAGTATGATCCTGATATAATGTAGCCCAACTGAACTGAATGAAAGCACGATGTACACAGCCATAAAGAGGAAACCCTTTTTTCATGTGGAGAACAACCAGTTCAACCAGTTATGTTAATTCAAAAACAACAAGTTAATAAGTGATGTCGTATATGCAATATAAAGTTCAGAAAACCAATTACGTATAATATTTTAATACACAGAAGATTGAGACACATAATAACTTGAAAGAATCTCTGGTCGAGTGTACTTCCCAGGATAGTTGTTTAATCCAACAACAGAAACATAATTTACTATGAATGAAGTCTATTTTTCATGTATACTATTTTGATGCTGTATATCATATTTTATTTTGCAAAATTTATAAATATATAATATTATACTGTCAATTTTCCTTACGAACAGGGAACATAAATCAAAACACAATTCAACATGACAGTCTATAAATTAAATCAAGCCAGAACACGAACTTCTGCTTTCAGCTATGTAGTGGTTTAGTTATGGATGTGTATTTTCACTACCAAAATCTGTTGTTTTTTTTCCGTTTGGGACTTACGAAGGTCATTTTTATCACATACACGTTTTTTTTTTATAAGGAAGTCACTTTTTGGCCCGAGCCTCGATTTTCTTAAGATTTTTGACCAAATGAGGCTGAGATTTTCTTAATATTTTCTTAACTTTTCCACTCTGAATTTCTTTGTTTAAAGACTTTGCTTTAATCATAAGCAGTAGAGAAACATCAATTTTGGAGAAAAAAATCACTTTTTCCTCCAAATAGCAATACGATTTCCTGCGGAATTCTTTTCAGTTTTGCTGTTTTATGAAACTTATGTTACTTGAGATTATATCCGTTAGAATGACGTCAGAATATCAAAGTTAAGTGTTTTTTCCCTTCCGAAACTCACTATATCCTAAAAACCTTTCAAAAAATTTGATTTCTGGAAAACTGAGGCTCGGCATTTTCTTAAGATTTTCTTAAGGTTTTGAAGTATTTGAGTCTCATTTTCTTATAAAAATTTTTCTTATAAAAAAAAACCCTGTAATAAACAATGAGTGTGAACATATTTTTTTTAAAACAGAGATGTTTATTTTGTTGAATTTAGTTTTATAAATTGTCATTTTAAGCCCATCTCTTTTTTGAAAATAACTCTTCTGTCCTAATTTGAAATGCTACACATAATATTTAGTAGACATTATTTTTTATAATGTCTACCCAAAGTATTATACTATAGCTATTAAAATTATGTTTAACAATTTTCTTTTCTTCTTTTGTATAGTAAACCACCTGTATACAAATTTGATTGTATAATGTTGTAAGATAGTTTTATTGGAGTTACAAAAAACAAGTGTTCTGTTGAATTACATTGTTTACCATGATTTTGTAGTATAAAGGATGTCAAGCTTCTGCAACAATAAAGATCATACATTTGTTATGATGAAATTCTTTTACACATTGATGATTATATATGCAGTTGTTTTAGGGGAAATATTAGTCGCATTTAGGTCTTTTCGCTAAGTGTTCTCACTTTGTAACTCCTCAGCAAAAATTATAAGACAAACCTTATCATTTGACCATGAACATCTTCATTTCATAGATGTCCAAAATAAGTTTCTTTGTGGTATTAAATTCAATTCCACCCTGATTAGTAAGGACAACATTTTCAGGTTGAGTATCAGGTTGATGGTAGTTATACTGTAATTATTTAATCATGCATTTTTCTCATGGTTATCAAATGTACACACAATAATTGGCAAAATTTTCGCAACTTTGGGGAAATATATAGTCGCATTTTTGCGAATCTTGTTATCACTACAAGAATCACTCACTAGTTTTTGTTGATTTTTTTTTTGCTGTAAGTTTGTATCATTCAAAGAAAAACGTGTTTTTAACAATCAATAACTAGGAAGTCTAACTACAGTGTGTCCCAGAGAATTTCGGTCTGAGATTTTAACAGCTCATAACTTTTCACACATATGTCAGATTTAAGCAATTTTTACACCATTCGATAGGATTTCAT
The DNA here is from genome assembly GCA_027922465.2 of Turritopsis dohrnii. NCBI lineage: Eukaryota > Metazoa > Cnidaria > Hydrozoa > Anthoathecata > Oceaniidae > Turritopsis > Turritopsis dohrnii. The sequence continues at coordinate 57,578 of BQMF02000612.1, read as the reverse complement.
TCATAGATTTTCAATAACAGCTATCAAAAGTCATTATCAAAAACAATATCAAAGTCAAGTGACTGTAAAACACAAGAGTCATTAAAAACAAAACTTTAAGCTGTCTCAACATGTCCCCCGTTTCTCTGGACACAGCGATTTGCTTTTGCTGTCATAAAGAATGGCGAATAAAATTTTGATTTTGTCTAATATTATTTGCTGCGTCAACCATTTTACTTCTCAATTCTGATAGACTCTGGATCTCAGTGGAGAAAAGTTTTTGAAGTAACTAAAGATTGCTCATATGATGTCAAAAAATTAAGCCCCCGTCTCACAATTTTTAACTTTGTGATGAGATTATAATTTTAGTGTTTTCAATAACACCACGTTCTTAATAAACAAAAGAATAATCGCACGTGAAAACGTACTTTTATTAACCGTTAAGGAGTTAATGACCGTGACAGTTGACTTCCCTATTGATCTAATCTCTTTGATATTTTATGAAATTAAAAGGTCGAAATTAGTGGCATTCGGAAAAATCATGTTTTATTTACACGAAACTGTTTTGCTATAGATTTGTGGGGAATTATAGAGAGTTGTTTGTGAATTTTTCCCTACAAAGTCATTAGAAACTTCATATCAACACTTGAAATAAGCGTGCAAAGTAATGATTTTTTTTTTTTATACAACAAAAGTCTTTAAATCTCTGGAGTACCTTCATAGTAGAACTGTTTTAAAGAATCTCTCACAAGTAATTGATTTTTTTCGTGTAATAGGCTAGTCGAGTTTACGAATCTCCCTAATAAATGAAACTAGGCTTGTAATTTGCCGCAATGAAAAATGTGATTTGTGTTGATCAATAACGAGGAAGCGTAACTGCTGTAACTACTATTGTATGTACGTAAGTAAACCATATAATCAAAATGTGTTTGTTTGCTTTTGATAAAATACGCATCCATTAAATAAAGGCTGAATTACACTATATATTTAATTGGACCAATTAGTTGGACATAAAAAACCTATAAGTTTAAATGCAGATTGTCATCTGTACACACGATCAGTTTAAATTTATCTGTTGATAAAAAAAACTTTTTTGCAATTCAATTTTTGCATCGGAAGTCAGTGAGCCCATACGTATGTTAGTAGCTTTAGTAACTATAGCACCATCAAATATCGTTGAAGAAAATAATAGGGCTAAAAAAAGAAAAAAAAAGTCATTTGGGTTTTGAAAAGAAAAAAATATAGTGCTTTTAATGCATTCGTAAACCAATTGAGCGATCTTACAAAATAAAAGCTCTTTCTATTCCTCAATAAATTTTACTGTTTTTTCTTTCTTTCTGCTTTACTAGTAGCCATTAACAGAACAATATACTTTCACCTACTATACTTAAGTCTCTATATTTTTTTTATTTTTTATTTGTTTCTTTATTTAAAGTTGGTAAAAACAGTAGCTACATGATGTACTAATTAAAACCAACATAAAATCATAAAACTATTAAATCTAAAATCTACAGAGAAAAAAAAACTAAAAAGAAACGACCATCTCAATGGACTTTACACAGTTCGCACTGGCAATAAATTGTTACACGGCGGACCCCAGTCTTGAATTCATTTAAGCCTGTTGCCTTCTTCGTTTCAGCTGTTAGATGGTTTCAGGCTAATGTGGCCCGGAAAAGAAACGAATTTACACCAGCACTTCCTTCAGAAGATGGAATTTCTAATACACTACCAGAGCGCAGATTAAACGTTGTTGCTTTTCGGCAGAACGTACCCCACATCAGGATTAATTTTATGCAAGGATTTAAATACCTCAATCACTAGAAGTTCAAGGTTTCTTTCATGAATCGATTTTTGCCCTGTTTTATTGAGAATATCAGTATAGCGGTGTCGGAACAAACCACTTTTTGCACATAATGCTCTTTTATGAGTGGCGGCGATCAGGTTGTTTGCTTGCTTGCTACAAAACATCCATACTAATGGGCAATAGTTGAAACATGGAATGACAAAAGTATTAAATAACGTATCTACAATATCCTGGCTTACAAAAGGTCTTATTCGTAACAGAGCTTTTGTCTTGAAGGAAGGCTGATGATACATTCCCTTAATATGGGAATAAAAAGAAAGCTTATCATCTAGTGTTATGCCAAGGAGTTTGACTTCCTTTGAGGGGTTTATGGTTGTAGTACCAATTTTGAAAACAATGTCTCTACTATCAACATCTGAATCTATCAGCATCTGAAACTTTTCCGGGTTTGCGACAAGACCATTGTTGTTAAACCAGTTTAAAGCAGATGTCATGTCAGAATGCAACCTTTCCAACACTTCATCTAAAGTGGCTGACAAGGGTATTGTCGTTGGCAAAGTTGCAGATGTCACACTCTAGTACCGAAGACAGCAGATCGTTAATAAAAACATTGAATAAAATTGGTCCTAGAACCGATCCCTGATGAACACCCAAAAGAATGTCCATCCATTTGCTGAAAGAGGAGCCTATACGAACACGCTACTTCCTATTAGACAAGTAACTGTACAGCAATTTTAATGTATCACATCTAACACCATATGCTGCCAACTTGGCAATCAATAGATCATGACGTAGACAATCAAAGGCTTTAGACAGATACATAAAATTACACCCACTTATTCGGAGTTCAAAAGGGACTTTTGCCACTGTATAAGCTTATTTAGCAATGCATACTGGCAGCTATACCCCCGACGAAATCCACAAAGGTATTTCGACAAAATGGAGTTCAAAAACGGCTGCAGTTGCTTGGCCATCAATCGTTAAAAAATCTTAGATACAACAAGTAGTAAACTAAAGGGCGATAATTTGCCTTATCAAGAGTATTTACCTTCTTGTGTTATGGAATGACATTGGCGAGAGATGACTGGTCAGGAAACACAGAAGAACCCACAATAGAACTATTGAAGCACTGAGCACTGGTGCGCATTTATGAGCAGCAAGTTTCAAAATGTTCACAGGAATTTGACCGCTAACCTTCTTACTTTCATCCAAGGCTAGAATTTCCTTTAGCATATCTTCCTGAGAAACTTCAACCAAATCAAAAGAAATATGATATGTATGAAAAAAGACATGAAAAAAATATAGATTGAATAGATACAATACTTGGATGAGACGCATATTTCTCAATGGACAAGAGTACTGGGTCCTGGTGATGAATTGGAGGACCACACGGTATCGGAAGTATATCTAGGTTAGCAGTGATTTTGTTGAATTGTTGATTAAATACACTTGCAACTTCCAATTCGCCTTTGAACATCTTGCTCTCGTCTACCAAAACAATGCTTTCTTTTCCGACCACGGCTTTTTCACTGAAAAACGGTTTCACGGTTTTCCAGGAATCTTTCTTCAATGTTCTTTTGTTGAAGTCGGCAAAGAAAGCTTTTTTATCTCGCCTGTTTATGTTGACAACCAAGTTTCTCTGTCTCTTATAAGCTTTTAAATCATCAGGATTACCAGAACTGTTTGCAGCTTTCTTATGACGTGAGCGTTTCATAATGGCTTTCCTGAGAGCCTTAGAGACATGGGGCTGGTTATTGGCCCGGACAAACTTGGTTTTCATTGGAGCGTGCTTGTCTAGTACAGTAATAAATTTTTGTTGAAAATCTTCGTAATTTGCTTTATCATCAGAGTATCCAGAATATCCAGCATTTATGCAGCTACCTAGTTCTGCCAAAAAAACATGCTTATCAAAGTCTTTGTATTTACGATAGAATACCTTTTTAGCAGAACCTTTTTCAAATGTAGTTTTCAGCATGGTGTAGATCAGGCAATGATAGTCACTTAACTCAGTTTCGACCGTTCCTGTACTCATGAGAGAGTGTTTCCTGTTGGAAAGAATCAAGTCGATGCAAGATCCAGATGAAGCTTTCCAACAGGTTTTTCCTCTCATATGATTGTAAAGAGAGTGACTCCGAAGGAATTCACCCAAATCAGGGTTTGTCGGATCCAGGTTAAAATCACCATCTATTTTAATATTTTCATATTCTGCATAAAAATTAAGTGCATCAGAGAGCTGTCCTAGAAAAATCTGGATATTCTGTATAGGTGGTCTATAAACATTACATGAAAGCCCCTTCTGCTTGCGTAAATTTAGCTCCACTAATATCGCTTGCATATCAGGGTTAAAGCAAAACCTATGTAAGCGACGAGAGGGCAATTCATTGCGAACAAAAGTGAGAAGACCACCATTATACTCTGATATATCTAAGCGATATGGTTTTGAAAAGCCTTCCATCAGAAACAAACCCGAAGGAAATGAAGTATCCAATCTTGTTTCTGCGATAGTAAGGACATCGACCGAATCATTCAGTAGACACTTCAGATCTTCAAATGTATTTCTAATAGAATTTATGTTAATATAGCTAATTATAATATTTTTCGGATTTGTCTGCCTAATGGACGTAAGGTGTTGATGGTGTTGATACTTTGACAATATACACAATTTTCTTTGAAAAATCACGGAAGCACGTGATTGGTAAACAACATTACAACAGAACTTTTGTTAACTTATTCAAAATTCAATAGCTAAAAACGTCTAACTAGTTAACCAAAGTGTCCAACTTTTTAAAAAACTTATAAAACTGGAAAAAAATGTACGTGTCGTTGGTATCAGTTTTTTATGTTCCAACTAAATGGTCCAATTAAACTTGAAACAACATTTTTAAAAAGTTAAAAAAAGAGTTTGTATTTTACAAAAAAATTAATAATATACAATGTGTTTTATAATCAATGAGTTTTTCCAAACTTATATTTCGATTTTCTCTTCTTCTACTTTTTCATTTCTTACAAAAATTACATCAGCAAAAAGACCAAAAAATAAGGATTTTATCGATATAAAATTTATAAAAATTAATTGGATATTTTCTTCAAAAATGCGATGAAACTTATGAAGCCAAAGTTTTGAAACACACTGTACTTTAAGGAATAAAATTGACTAATAAAAATTCTCAAGTAACACCGCTTTTTAAAAGTCCTAAAAATGTGGAATTGGTCGTTAATTGACAGCTTATATCTCTCATTATGTAGAAAACTTCCATGGTTTTACGTTTCCTATTGCAAACAAACTTGATAGCTATGTCTAAAATTTTCGATTTGTTTTTGTATCGAGTCTAAGATCACTAAATAGAGGAATCCTACAAAGGAAAACAGGATTAAGCGGAAGTAAATGTATGTTAAGATTCCGAAGACCGTCAATCATTGCGAGCCTATCATTTCAGTAATTCGAGAAATGCAACAGGAAATGTTCTGTAGTTTCAATGGAAGTTTTCCTACAATTACAAAAAGGAATCAACTGTGTCACAAAAATTGTGACGAAAATATGCTTTCTCATGTGACTGAACCCACCCATAGGCACGTCAGCAAGATCACTCCTCGGATGTTTGTTGGCTTGAAAGTGGATTCTCCTTTAGGTCATAAGAATTTGAGAATAGCATATTTTAAAGTGGAAATTGAAGGGAGATCACGTATTCGACTATTCAGTTAATTCCACACAGATACACAAAACGGAAAGAAGGAAGCCCGATATCGATCAATCGATGAATACAACGAGTAAATGGGAGGTCTTGCTCTAAGGTTTGCTGAAGCTCTGTTCTGAGGTGGAAGGTATTCAGATAAATACTGTCGTGCCATCCCTTCACAATTTTGTAGAAAAAAGTCATCCAGTATAACGTCTATCACATAAACTCTCGAGATCTGGTTCAGAATATAGCTTCTCTTTAGAAGTTCCAGGAAAGTAGCCTGTTATTTCAAGACATGCGTTATATTGAATAGCTTCAATCCTTTGAGAAAATGTTTCCTGGATAGTCGTACACAATATCCCCATAGTCTAAATGAGGTCTTACGAAGGCTTGGTGTATAGCTAGAAGTGAATCCTTTGGCCTTCCAACTTGCGAAGTCTGCTTATAAGACCAATACCTTTGTTGGCCTGTAAAAATTTCCCATTGAGATGACGATAGAAAGCAGAAGGGTCCTAAATGTTTTTGAGAATTATGGACGCGAATGGCATTGTTATAGAAACTGACAAGAGGAGGTGGTTTGGAAGGGTCAGGATTAAAAGACAATTTCCATTGGTGAGCCCATTCACTAATCTTAATTTGCTCACTGTTCAACTCATTTGGCGAACGTAATGGATCAAGTACTAAAGAAAATAATGAAGTGTAATCAGCAAAAACTTTAGCCGTATATACCATAGTATCAGGTAGGTCGTTTATGAAAATAAGAAAGACCAATGGACCCAAAATAGAACTCTGCGGGACTCCAGCCGAAATCTTCTTCCATTCCAAGCCTTGACCATTTAGAGCAACTCTTTGGAATCTTCCCCTCAGAAATCTTCCAGTAGAAGAAATAGTGAACCAGAAATACCATGAGATTTGAACTTAAATGTTAGAACTTCGTGCCAAACTCTGTCGAAGGCTTTAGATATGTCCCATAATATGCCGCGAGTATCTAAAGGTGGGTTAACATCAAAGCCCTTAAAGATGTCAGGCGATATTGATAACAGCTGAAATATACATGTATCACCCTGTCGAAAGCCAGACTGACAAGTTGAAAATAAACCGTTATCTTCCATGCAGCTGTAAATGGCATCAAAAATACATTTTTCGTATATTTTTCAAATATGGGCAAAATAGAAGCAGGTCTATAACTTTTAACGACAGATTTATATCTTTCATTTTTGTAAACAGTTACCTTTTCTCCAATTATCTGGAAACTTGTGAGAAGCGAGGGACGAGTTGAATATTTTCATAAGTGGTATTACCAAAGATTCATCACAAATTTTAATCATACAGATAGAAATTTCATTCGATCCATGACCTTTGTTGACGTTCAATGCGCGAATAAGTGCTAGGACTTTAGATTCGTCGAGAAAGATTGAGTCCAATCTCAAGTCAGTAACCAAATTTGGCGGAGGCAACACGCTATCAGTATTAATGGAAGAACATTGAGTGGTGAAAAAAGAAAATATATGCTTTTTTGTTTTACCTGAAATTAGAGCGTTACCAGAATTACAAACAGGGGGGATCTTTGGTATTTTCCTCCTATGAAGGAATTGACAGTATTTTTTGGAACCTACTTTCGGATCATATAAAGAATTAGAAAGTTTGGTAAAATATTCGTCTTTAGAATTTTTGATGGCTATTTTGCACTGGGAAGTAATTTCCAAATAAGCTTGAAGATCTTTAGCTTACCGAGCACGCTTTACAAAACGCCTGTATGTCTTAGCTTTCTCGAGGGTCATTCGCTTTATTTCAGCCGTCATCCACAACCCATCTTTACTCCTGGCAGTTATGAGTTTGTTGGGCACAAAAATTGAAAAAATGTTGGTAATAGTTTCAATTAAAACTGAAACCTGTCCGTTTTAATCTAGTCCTGCAAAAGCTCTATCCCAATCAAATTCTCCCATTGCCTTTCTTATGCCAATCGGGTCAGCTCTTGACAAGTCCCAGATTTTACGTTTATAGGCAGGTGGCAAAGAGGTCTTAAAACCAAATTTTCGCAAAGGTTACCTGGTGGTGACACCGAGCGTATAATGAGGGTAGGACACACGAATCCAGAACCAATTCCTTTGCTGAGGAACAATTTAGATCGATGCATATAGAACAATTTGGCCGAATGTGTGTGGGTCCAACAATAACCTGACAAAGTCTATGTTGAGTTGGTAGATCCCCAATATCCCTGTCTTCTGGATCAGTAATGTCGCTCGAACACCATTGGGAACTCCTAGCATTAAAATCCCCAATAAAAGTAGACACAATGGGGGAACCGAAATTTGTGCTTGTAATCCTGTATAAACAGTGTTAAAATAAATAAATAGATAAATAATTAAATAAATCACCAACGGCATATCCACCAACACAAATCACAAACGATTTTCATTTTCAGCTAAAGTAATTGCCCCCGAAGCGAGCGTAAGTGAGCGAGGAGGCATAGTAGTTTCAAGAGATAGGGGAATGTCAGTTTCCGATTTTGTTCTTCATTTTCATCATCATCATCCTCCAATTTTTCGTGTTGACGTTACACGGTGGTATACAATTATTAGCTGACTTTGCTTTTTTTCCCATTTCAAAGGATGGTATTGTAAGTGGGAGACAGAATGTTTTTTCGTATCTCTTTCCTAATTTACTATTATATTATACTATGTTATTTTGAAAGTTCGTATGCCAACATTGCTTAGACATTTTTCATATTACTTTTGTGTTGTTTTAGGGAAGTGAGCGACAAGGATTTTGAAGCACAGTTTGAAATCTGAAATTCTACCATTCATGCATTTTTATTTTTGTTTCTGTTTTAACTCTAAATCTTTCATTCACTAAATTTTATTCGATGCACTGATTATTGGCGGATCTTGCCTTAAAAAGATTTAAATTGGATTTCTGTGTATGCAAGAAAGCCATATTTACAAATTGTCGTTCTTTGTGTTTTCTTCTTTTACTGTCCTCCAAACCTAGTAATATGATCATGATCAATAAAACCTTTCTATATCTTTTTTGGCTATTTTTTGTTTTGAATCAAAGATTGAAACAGACATTTCTAATAGATTTTTTTGAAAAAGTTTGTTTTTTTTTCTTTTGGCTCTTGCAGAATTTCTTTAACAAATCTTATTTTGATTATATAATACGTATCCATGGTTTCAGTTCACACATTTCTTTTGTTTGTAGCAAATACTTTCTGACATTACTTGTTGAGCCGTACTTACACTTCTTGAAAGGTACATTAGCATCAGTGTGACTTAAGGCGTAAGAGATAAAAGAAAGTAACAAAGTTTTGTGCTGATTTTCATCTGTTTAATTTTAGATCTATTTGGTTTGCATATTCCAAGTTGGTTTTGAAATACCGCTACCGCTACAATATGCCACTTGGTTACACTACTCATTAAACTATTTGTTGTATTGTAAGAACAATTAATTGTTCTTGTAATTGGAAAAGTTATCCTAAAGAAAGTTTAACTCAATTCTAATGTTAGTGAAAAACCGTGAAGACCATCCGTCAAGGAGTTTTCAAATCTGATCTCCCATTTCAAAATGATCATGCTCACAATTCTTCTTGTTTTTATTGTGTTTATACAATGTTATCAAAAGTTTAAATGTACATATTTGTTACTGTGAAAGGTTTCACAAAAACATTCATCTTAATTTTTTGAACTCCCTTCACCCTTGTTCTTTCAAAACAAAAGAAATGACGTCATAAAACATTGTTTCTTCTTTAAATGACCGTTGGGCGATTAAATAGTTTTTCAATTATCGAGTTTGTCCTGAAGTTCAATTAATGCCATCATGTCAACTCTTTCAATGAACCAAAACATTTGTTTTCGAACAAAATTTATTTTTATTTCCGTTGTATAGCTTGCAATGTATAGCTTGCTGTGTATACAAATTGGAATGCTTGAGTGCGGGGGCATTTTTTAGCTAAAGCTACATGCTAGTTTATTATTACCCCCGTAGCGAGCGTAAGCGAGATAGGCGAGTGCCAGTTTCCGATTTTGTTCATCATCATCTTCATCTTCATCATCGTCCAACATTTCGTGTTGCTGTCACACGGTGTTATATTACAATTTTTAGCTGACTTTGCTTTTTCCCCGTTTCAAAGCATTGAAAATTTTATTCAATGCACTGATTTCGGGCAGATCTTTCCTTAAAAGGATTTTAGAGGACATGTAATTGGATTGCTATGTATGCAAGAAAAACATATTACAAATTGTCGTTCTTCTTGTACTTTTTTTTCTTTAACTGTGGAAACCTAGCGTGGTCATGATCAATAAAACCCAAAAAGGTTTTTTTCTTGTTTTTTATGTAAATTTTGGCTATTTTTTGTTTTGAATCAAAGTTTAAAGTTTTCTTTTCGCTCTTACATAATTTCTTTAACAAATCTTATTTTGATTATTATTAAATACGTATTCATGGTTTCAGTTCACACATTTCTTTTTTTTGTAGCAAATAATTTCTGATATTACTTGCTAAGCCTATTCAAACTGTTTGAAAGATATACAAGAGTCCATAACGTCAGCGCAAATTTAATGTTTAGAAAATCACAAGAATATAACTTAGATAAAAAGAAAGCCAGATTTATAAAACTAGTATAGTATGATATAGTATGATTAGCATCTGGGAAGCCCATAACGGTTGATGCGAATCTTGTTGTAACAAGTACGTATTAAATCGACTGTGATGAAAAGGCCCTCCATACTTTAGTTATTATTATTATTAAAACGAATATTTATACAGGATGTACATTCAAAAATTATAAAATATTTAATATGATACAATTTCTGTTCTTCCATGTGTCCTGTTAAAAAGGAACTAAATTTCGGAGGAACTAATTCGTTGGAATTTAATTTCGCGTTTATCTATCATAGAGATTTTCCCGGATGGCTGAAAATTTAAAAGTTCTGCGGGAATTAAATTAAATTTGGTTCCTTTAGTAGTATTTTCACAATGGAAACGTTTAAATTTAAATTTTTCGTGATAATAACATGTTTCACAAGGATTACATCAACAGTATTGAATAGGCAAGATGTCGAATGATAACCGGAGAAACCTGACCTTTCATTATTTTCTTTGACTTTATAATGTAACCAAACTATATTCCATCGAGATCAAAAAGGCAAATTCATAAGAGCCTTAATTGCTTTCCGATAGACTCATTAAACAGAAGTCACCTAAGCCAAAAGTAAAGGAAAAATTCATCTAAAAACCTTGCAGCTAAGAATAAATAATCGGATAATGTCTGAAAAAAATAATGGGTTTTCAATTAAAGTACGTTTCAAATGAACTTGCACAGTTTTTATAAATGCTTGGCAAATTTGAAGGTTATGAGATATTTCAAAAAACATTTTTGCGCTGTGTCAAGCTTAAAAAGCACTTTTTCATGATATAAAAATTTTGGAAGAATAATGAAAATGGAAGAAGAAAAACGAAGATGAAAAAACGAGCTTTTTATAGAAAAAAGGAAAACAGCTCAATTTTTTGTGAGACAAACTTCAATCTTTGATCGTTCAAAAGGCGAAATAATTTTTCAAAAAAGTGAAATAGATCGCAAGATATGATCCCTTAAAGTCACTTAGGTTGCATGTTTCTCGTGTTTACAAACTTGTAGGATTTGAAAAAAAACAGTACAAAAAATATTTTTGAAATATATAAAAACTGTGCAAGTACTTTAAATCCTTCTCCTTGTTAGCCGAAAAAATTTTCCGGCAGCATAAAAACCATATTAACACATTAACAAAAATCGTATGGGCAAGAACAACTACAACAACTTTAATATTTTAAACGATTTTATTTCAACTTCAAGTTTCAGTTACCAGTTGGACTTTCCAGTTTATCTGCTGACAACGCGCTTCGCTAATCATGCAGGTGAATTTTCGTCTCTACCAATTTAGTGAAGATCTAATGCCAAGCAGTTGCTGATTATTGAAAAAAAAGTGTAAACAGTTATATAACTGTAGGAATTACCAAAAATTCTAGACCCATTTAAAAAAAACCTTAAAGAAACTTTCTTTACAGAGTCATAATTTGGAAAATAATTGCTGAATTTCTCTATATAGGGTGGGTAGGGGAAGTCAATAATGGTCAATAAACCCTAATTTTCAATTTATCATCCCTAATGAGGTATAATTCAGTTCATGGAATTTCATCAGAAAATTTTTCTTCTTATCTGTTAAAAAAATCTGAAACAATTCTAATTATATTTTGTAAATATCATAAACACTTGATTTTCAAAGGGTTTTTTATATTAGCACAAAAGTTAAGAAAAGAACAACAAAATATGTGCTTTTGACGTAATATTTTGATACACTTTTGACAAACTTTTATCAAAAAATGAAAAAAAAGGTTTTACATTAATGTCGCACCTGCGTAAAACCCTGTTCGGACTTATATTTGACATGACTTGGTAAAAACATCTTTATTTGTTTCAATATTGACCATTTGAATTAGTTTGTAATGTAATATGGTAGAGATACAAACACATATTAATAATGCTAGCCATTCGGTACTAACCCAACATGATATGAGCATGCAAGTTTTTAAACAGGCCAACACCATTAATGATATTTCGCACATTATACATTGAAAGAAGGAAAAGAAACAGTCACAAGTGAAAACACTATACATATACTTCTAAAATATTTATTGGTAGCTTCAGAGAAAATTGCAAGAAAATGCATGGGTTTTTCCTATTTTACAAGGAATTTCAGGCTTGGGCTGTGCTTAATTTCTGAAACTTTTGGCTAAATCTGATGCTTGTGCTTTTATGAAAAGGTTCTTATAAAAACGTGTATGTAGTAAGACTTAAAATGTCTTTGGTAGCAAGTTCAATACACAGTTGAAGGCTTTCGGGCACATACATCCTGCAAACAGTGCCAGTTTAACACACAAAATTTTTCAAGTATCTTTTTCCTGTGTGGATTGAAGACATGTTTCCTGGATGGACAGGGAATTTTTCCCTAAAGTGGTGCATATTTGGTTGGAAAACTTCCCTCGATAGGGATCGTTTCCATACTTATAAGTGTAAAACAATCAACTTTTAAGAGCTGGTGGTACCACTTCTCAAATCTTTTTACAGGAAGTTTTTCGTCTTTAAAATTTCATTTAACAGTGAAGTGTTTATACAAGACGTAATGTAATAGAATAGAAAAATTCAGGAAGAATAAGATATGAAGCTAGTATCTTATCATTGAATAAACATTATGTATTAGGGAAAAAAGAAAACATATAATTTGCACAACATTAATAAATAATAAATAATTGCTCCTTGTTGACAAAGTTTTAGCAGCGTTTCGCTCCCAGGATGCATTACATCAAAATTAAGGGTGGGAGAGGGCGCATGGAAATGAATAATTTATTTGATCATTGGAGTGAGATGAACCCTGTTGGTATTGTAGTTTACTTAAATTGTTACAAACTAGCGATTCTTCTTCCCAAAATAAATGTCGTGCTTTAAACTTTCTGAATTTGTATTGCAAAATTGAAAGTTACGAATGATGAGCGTTAAAGTGGGCGTAAAGTACTGTAGCATTACACACTGACTGACAGACACGGGTAAATGAAAGATCAGCTACCTCACGGCGCTGACCAATTAGCATTAGTATGACTTAGGAGAGATAACAAAAAGTAACAAAGTTATGTGCAGATGTTCATCTGTTTAAGTTTAAATCTTTTTGGTTTGTAGATTCCAAGTTGGTTTTGAAATACCGCTACCGCTACAATATGCCACTTGGCTACACTACTCGTTAAACTATTTGTTGTATTGTAAAACTTTTTAACCATTGTTTCATGTGAAAACAATTTATTGACTTTAGGACACCCATGGTGGAGTAAAGTCTTTAAAATACCCGTGTTTCTCCTCCTACTACTACTACTACTCCTCCAAGTTATGAACCATTTCGTGTGGTGTTTACATGAATTATATGAATTACATGAATTCTGCGATAAGTTTACAGTCAAGTGCTATTATACACTGACAATTTTAATAGAGTCAATATGAGAACTCTAAGGGAGTCATTTCAGAGTGCCTGTGGCGACTCCTTTTGCGAGTCATTTTGACTCCCTTACAAGTATCTTTTTTTACTCCCTTTAGCTTCTCATTACCATGAATGACTCCCTTTCAGTTCTCAAAAATGACGATATTTGTGACTCTCCAAAGGGAGTCATTTGAAAATGACTCTCTTACGATTCTCATTTCGTGATTCCCGTTTGAGTATCATTTTGAATTAACGCTCAAACAAGAGTCATTTTTTGATCACCTTAAGAGCTTCAATCCGCTATGAGTCCCTTCAGAGCATCATTGCGCTGATATCAAATGACGCCCTTCTGGGCATAATGTGTTAATATTAAATGACTCCCATTCTAGTATCAATATATTGAGGCACTTCTCAACGCTTAGTCATCTTGCTGATCTTGCCCCCGGATTTCATGGTGATCTCAAGATAATTAAGAAAACAATGCCATTTACTTGAAATCATGTATTGATCTTTTCATCTAAACACTATGAATATATACATACAAAAACATTCATGAAAACGCAAATAGCTTATATACAAACTTGGATATTTCATAACAATGAATATTTTTTGCGTGTTTTTTAATTTCTACGATATACAATATTTCTTTTTTATGCATTATAATTCGATTGTCTCCCCCACTTTTCAACAAAAGGTAGACTGAGAATGAAGAAAAACCACGAAGAAAGTTCACGGCGCTAATTTGTGTTAATTAATATTTCATTCAAGATGAATACCAATTTTGTCTCGAAAATAGTAAGAATAGAAAGAAACACAAAAAAAAATTGAATTTTGGATTGCAGATTAAATAAGATGACTTTTCAAAAATTACGTCACATACAGCCAATACAGACAATACATACAATGTATAATGAGGTTTACAAATGAAACTATACCAATAATACAGTGCGAACTCAAAAAACTGATCATCAACATCTTCATCATCACTGCTATCACCAGCAAGATTATTGTCACTTGCATTGATATCCAAAAGTCACTTCAAGTCTTGATGTTGAACTTTGGTGTTTTTGCACAGCTCTTTTGATTTTTGAATTTTAATACACATCCAGAAATATTGCATTGAATAGCGAAGCTGCCCTGTATTGCATGAAAGTTCCAAAATATTGCACGAGCCATTTGTAATTGACTGTTTTATAAGAGCAATCAAATTGACAGGAAAATTTCATAATAAGAATCTAAAGAAAAAGTAGTATACTGTAAAAAGTAAAGCTGTCACAAGTAATCAAAATATAGTAGCTAATCATTCAAAATCATTTAGCTTTTCCCCAAATACTTTCATTTGAAGTTTATGGCTGATAAAGAAAAACAGTGTACTTATAACATATTTAGTTACTGTCTGCATAGCCGATCGTGTTTTGTGGGCATCATCAGTGTTTTGTTGTTCTTTAAAAGAAATTTAAGGAGTAAGCAAGCTAACTTATCATATAGAATATTAATATCCGATTATTTAAGAACAAGAAAACAAACGAAGGAAACTGTCAGTCACGCGGACACATTCAGTTTCGTCAAGAAAGGAATCCAAGAATAGTACAACTACATACCTCCTTATATGAAATATGTATATGTAACCAATGAAACCAGTGAACCAGTGAAGTTAATAAATTAGCTATAGATGTTTTTTTTATTCAATGCGATCGTACGGTCGCATTAAATAAGTTTACAATTTTTGTGGTTATATAGGGAAATATCTATACAAAAGAATAATTATTTAGTAAAAAGCAAAGAAAGTACCGTTAAGAGTTAATAACCGTATCTTTATTGTTTAAAGGTGTAAAATCTTTTATACCATTATGTGACATCTGAGACTCTCATTAAGAATTGCTTACGTAAAATTTTTTAAAACGTGCGAAAAAGTGGCTTTGTTTTTCGATTTGACTCTCCGATGAGCATCAAAATGACTCCCTTAAAGAGCCATTTAACTTACCTCACTTATGATCACTTAAAGGAGTCAAATTGATTCCTTTCAAGGTGGTCATTTTAAGGAAATTGAAATTGACACCCCTTAAAAGCAAAATGACTCCCTTAAGATGCTCTCTGTATCATCTGATTTACTCCCTTAGGTTATCATTGTTCAATGACTCCCTTTCAGGAGTCGCAGTGACTCTGCTAAAACTGTCAGTGTAGGTCACGTGTATGTTTTGTTTCACCAATCTTTCTGATTAGCCTGAGCAGTAGTACCACGTGGTAATTTGTAAATCATCTTTGAAAAAAACAATATTCTGAAAGAAACCTGAAGAAGCTGAGCGCGTGTTGAAGAAAGTATTTTTCTTGTCTGATTTCTTGATTGAAAATTCATATACGCATCGTTTATCTTATTTTTGTGCTGTTAATCAGTACCATATTGTTTTGTGCTGTTAATCAGTACCGTATTGTTTTGTGCTTTTCCCAAAAGAAGCACCTTACTTTTATTTTGTGCTTTGTTATAGGCACCTTTAGTTTTGTGCTTTTGCCCAAGCACCATTCGCTCTGTGCTTTTGCCCAAGCACCATTCGTTCTGTGCTTTCCCCAAGCACCTATTTGATTACATTTGTTTCACATCAATTATTTTTTGCAGTCATTTATATTAGTCTACTTTCTATAACAGCTTAATCGGTTTGCTAGTGCAATTAATAAGTTTTATCAGTCACATCGCCTTGCTGTGTTATCACTGAATTAACAATGTCACCATTGACTAAGGGAAATATAAGAATTGAGACTTCAGTCCAAGGCAGGTTTAATCAAGCAGATGTAATGTTTGGTAGCACAGCTGGCAGGCAGTGTTCATGTTGTGCTTTGATTTCAATCTGTGTTTCGGCAATAAAACATATTGGACGATGGAATGCTGATGATTTGGATTTCATTGTCATGCAAGGGGATGACCTATATAAATCCTTGAATAGTGAAGACTACTTAATGGCTACAGAACTTCCACAACAAATAACTTTGCTGGGAAGCCATATATTTTTAAGATTTTTAAAAAACAGAAGTGGTCTGTTAAGTTATGGAGACCTGTCTGGGTTTTTGGTTTCAGAGGATTTTGATGGAGATTCTCTCATTTTTTTTATAAAAGGTTATTGCATTTCTGTAATTTGGACAAAAAAATTTTACTTTTTATTTGATTCACATAGTAAAGATATATTTGGTCAGTCAACTGCTAATGGTTTCTCAACATTATTGAAATTTAAAACGAAAATTGACCTTGAAAATTATTTGATTTCCACGTATGTTAATGAAACTGATTTGTCTGTACCTTTTGAAACACAAAGTATTTGTGTAAACATTTTGGAAGATGGTACTATAGAAAATCTTCAAAATGAATATTCTAAGGCAAAAGATCGGAAAAGAAAAAGAACTGCTAATGAAAAGGCAAAATGCAGAGAACGAAAGGCATCAGATACTGCTAAAGCTAAATGTAGAGAAAGAAATGCATCAGATTCTGCTAAAGCAAAGTGTAGGAAAAGAAATGCATCAGATTCTGCCAAAGCTAAATGTAGGGAAAGAAATGCATCAGATTCTGCCAAAGCTAAATGTAGGGAAAGAAATGCATCAGATTCTGCCAAATCTAAGTGTAGGCAGCGAAATGCATCAGATTCAGCTAAAGCTCAGTGCAGGAAAAGAAAAGCCACTGAAGTTTCAAAAGTTAAAAATAAAAATTCCAAGCGAATTGCCTACACATTGAACATAGGATCTCAAAAACATGCTGAAAAAAAGAAAAAAGCTTTGAAGGTTTGTAGGAAAAGTAAAGATTGTGTTTCAAGTTTTAAATCTAAAATATGTCAGGGACCTTACCATGTATGTGTGGTTTGCAACCGTTGTCTTTATCGTAGAACAGTAAAGGTGTTTAAAAAGGAATGCTACAAATATGAATTAACTCCAGTATTTACTGATGAAGCAAGTTATGATGGCAAAAAGTATGTTTGTGTCACTTGTGACCACCATTTGTTGAAAGGAGCTGTGCCCTGCCAAGCAGTATGGAACAAATTAGAAGTCTTGCCCCTACCTAAAGAAATTCAGTGTCTCAATCGCTTGGAAAAGACTTTGATTGCAAAACGCATATTGTTCAAAAAAATAAGTATTATGCCTAAAGGTCAAATGCCTAAAATTAAAGGTGCTGTTTGTAATGTGCCAGTGAATGTTAATGCAGTTAGTAATTGCTTACCACAAGGAATGGACAGCAATGGATTAATTTTTGTTAAATTAAAGAGAAAACTTCATTTTCGTGGCCATGTTTTATTTGAAAATGTCCGTCCTGATTGTGTAAAAGGTGCATTGGAGTATTTAAAGGCAAACAACCCTTTCTATGCCGATATTCTCATCAACATGGATAATATCACTAAAGAGTTACTTTCTCTAGTTGATGTTGATGCAATTATTGATCAAGATGAATTTCCAATCAGTACTGAAGAAAATGCAAATACCAACAACCATGATGAACTGGAAGACGAAAATCCAATGAATCTTGAGCAAACAGGTTCAGATGAGATTTGTTTGATACCTAATGTTTATAATGCAATAGAAGGAATTTTGGATGTAGCTCCAGGTGAATGTAAGCAGCCTATGTCTTTCTTTGTTGATGATTTTTGTGAAGAGCTTGCTTTTCCATATTTGCTTCCATCAGGAAAATTTGGTTACAAAGTGACCCGAGAAGTTGCATTGTCTGCCACAAAATACTTTAACCAGCGACTGCTAAATTTTAGTCAGAGATTTGCATCTAACACTGACTATATTTTCTTTGCACATTATGTTATGCAGCAAATGAATTTGCTCAACCAAATAAATGTAGCAACACGCAAAGTTCATGGAGAGATAACTGCAAGACAACTGAAAAATAATTTTAAGGAAACTGTTAAGTCCTTTATGTCAGAAGATCAAGGCTTTTTATTTATGAAATCTGTAAAAGGAACACCTGCATATTGGAAAGGCTTCTTAAATGATGTTCTTGCCATGGTTAAACAATTAGGTTTACCAACATTCTTTCTGACCTTGTCGTGCGCAGACCTACGATGGGATGAGCTGTTAGTTATTCTTGCCCGGCTCAATAATATTAATCTTACAGAAGAACATTTTGATTACGCAAACAGGTGTGAAATGTTGAATCAAAACCCTGTATTCACTGCACGGCACTTTCAGTTTAGGGTTGAAACATTTTTTAAAGAAATTCTTTTGCGGAAATATGGACCTTTAGGTAAAATTGAATATTATGCTATAAAAGTTGAATTTCAGTTTCGTGGTAGTCCACATATCCACTCCTTTATATGGGTTCCTCATGCACCTGTTTTAAGCAAAGAAACTATGAATGATTATTTAGGATTTGTTGATAATTTGATACGTGCAGACTTACCTGATCCAGAAGAGGAGCCAGAACTGCATAAATTAGTGTTTCAGTATCAAACTCATCGACATTCGAACTCCTGCAGAAAGTACAAAAATATTCCTTGCCGGTTTCATTATGGACGTTACTTCACAGAGCACACCATCATTGCAGAGCCTTTAGATGAAGGTATGCCAGAAAATGAACGAACAGTGTTGTTAAAATCAAGAAAAAATGTGTTGGAATCTGTAAAAGGCTATATAGATTCTTATCTTGACCCAAATAAACCCAGTTATGTGGAACAAACTAGTATTCCTGAAATTTTAGAGTCTCTTGGGCTGACAACTGATCAGTACTATGAAGCATTGTCAATTTCACCTGACCAAGACTTTCAGATTCATTTTCGTAGGCCTCCTAACTCTTGTTTTGTGAATAATTATTTTGATATTGGTTTGCAAGCTTGGGAAGCAAATTTGGACATACAACCTGTTTTTAATTACTACAAAGCAGTAGCATACATGTGTTCATATTTCTCCAAGTCTGAATCAGATTCTTCATTAGTAATGAAAAATGCACTAGAAGAATCACGGAATAATAACAACATTGACTTTAAAAATCACATGAAAATATTAGCGGCTGCATTTCTTACTAGTCGGCAATGTTCAGTGCAAGAGGCCGTCTATCAGTTGATGCCAGAGTTGTGGCTTAAAAAATGTTTTCCAGCTGTTGTTTTTGCTAATTCAAATCTCCCAGAAAAACGATACAGAGTTTGCAAGAATGAGGAGGAATTAAAAGAACTACCAGAAGACAGTATCGATGTGTTTAAAAAAAATAACCTTGATAGGTATAATGGACAGGCCTGACTTGAAATTTCAAGGAGGAAAATACAGTATGCTAGACAGCTTTTGTTATGCCGAATTTATGGCATATTATGTTCTTGATACTAAACCTAAGGCAGACGCAGAAAATGACACTCAACCAGAAGTACTTTTAGATGATGATGATAATGTTTCTTTATTATATCCATCATCAATTCCTCTCATGTCATCAAGAGAAAAAATGAAGTGTCGTCGAATCAAATTAGTTGTACGTTGCCACACTCCAAATCCAGTTTCTCATCCAGAAGCTTACGCCCATCACTTATTAATGATGTTTTATCCCTTTAGAAAGGAATCAGAATTAAAAGCTCAACTAACTGGCTCTTATGTTAAAAAGTTAGAAGAACCTGGTGTGTTAAATTTGATAAACACTAATAAAACACGCTTTGAACCTTGGGCAGACTTAGTAGATACAGCTTTCATTAATTTCAGATATGCTCCATTGACTGATGAACATGCACAGCAAGAAAATGATGATGTGGAGGAGGAAGCCACCCAATTCAATAACACAGACGATGAGTGTGAACAGGAAAGTCAAGAAAATCCTGTGTACTTTGAAAATGAGAGAGCTGTTGAAACCATCCCCTTACCGCATATTAATCTGCTTCCTGACAGCGAAATAAATGATTTAATTCGATCCTTAAATGCAAAGCAGAGGGGTGTGTTTGAAGTAGTTAATTCATGGGCTAGATGTTATGTGAAAAATTTATCTTGTGAACAACCGACAATCATTGAACCGTTGCATATATTTATAACTGGAGGAGCTGGCGTTGGAAAATCACATGTTGTGAAAACCATACATGCTTCTGTTTCAAAAACATTAAGTTATCGATCTGCTTCACCTGACAAGCCCAAGGTTCTTTTACTGGCTCCAACTGGTGTGGCTGCAATTAATATTGCTGGAACAACAATACACTCTGGATTAGGAATTCCTGTAGAATGTCATGGATTGGTTGTACCAAAACTTCCTGATAAGCGAAAATGTACACTGCGAATGCAATTGTCTGAAGTTAAGGTTTTAATAATAGATGAATGTTCTATGATGTCTAATGAGTTACTATTGCACGTACACCAAAGGCTCAATGAAATTTATGGATGTGAAACATTCAGGTTATTTGCTGGATTAAGTGTTATCCTTGTTGGTGATTTATATCAACTACCGCCGGTATTGAAAAGAGTTATATTTGCAGAGTATTATGACGTATCTTATAATATATTTCCTCTGTGGAGAAATTTTGAAATGGTTGAGCTCACAGAAGTAATGAGGCAGAGAGGTGATAGTGTGCTTATAGACCTTCTGAATAATATTAGGATTGGTCAACTTACTCAAGAGGATGAAAAACTTTTAAAATCACGCTTCATAAGTAACTCTGATGAGAACTTTCCACATGATGCACTTCATATTTTTGCAGAAAATTCTCTAGCTAGTCAACACAACCATCTTATGCTCAATCAAATTGATAGTTTTGAATATAGTTTGAATGCAACCGATCAAATCCCCAAAGGTGTTCCTTGTCATTTGTATAAGAATTTGTTAAATTGCCCAGCAGGTAGAACCGGAGGTCTGGTATTTAACTTGACACTAAAAGTTGGTGCAAGGGTTATGCTAACATCCAATGTTGACATTACTGATAGGTTGATTAATGGTCAATTGGGTACAGTGTTTAAATTATGTGAGAGAAATGGCATTGTGGAAAAAATATATGTGCGATTTGATGACGGAAAAGCTGGCTATAATAAGATGTTATCTGATAGGTTTGCGAGGGAAAATCGTGTTGTTCCAGTAGAACGTGTTACTATTGAAATTCGAACAAATGTAAAAAAAAGTTCATCAGCCATTATTAAGCGAACACAATTTCCCTTGATCTTAGCATGGGCATGCACATGCCACAAAGTTCAGAGCTTGAGTTTGGATAAAATAATTGTTAGCTTTGACTTGCTCAGACAAAGAATGTTTAATAATGGGCAAATGTATGTAGCACTTAGCCGTGTTAAGTCAATAAATGGTCTCTTTTTAATTGGACAGTTTAACAAGAATGCTATTCGAGCAGATGAGAAGGTAACAAGGGAATATGAGTATCTCAGAGAATATCAGACATTGCAGATTAAAGATGTTATGCCAGTTCAATCCAATAATTTCATAATGACTATCTGCAATGTGAGATCTTTACGAAAGCATTTAGAAGACATAAAAGTGGACCGTATATTATTAGGCAGTGATATGATTCTTTGCACCGAAACACAAATCAAATACTCTGATGAAGATTTAACAGGAGAGCTTTCCATGGCTGGTTTCAGAGTTATGTTCAACAACAGTCACCATAAGTTTGAGAGTCAAGCAATATATTGTAGTACCAATTTACATGTTAATGATTCTTTTTTAACAGATGGCTTTTTTTTGTGCAGGTGAAGAAGACCAGTTTTTCACCAATTTGTTTTAATATTCTGCTTGTGTATCGGCAGAAGGACCAGAAAATGCCTCAATTCTTAACAACATTACAATACTTAGTGGAATCTAAACATGTTAATGTAGTTGTGGGTGATTTTAATCTAGGTGTTAATTCACAACTATCTTCTGTCTTAGATAGGTTTGTGCAGAAGGTATCAGAACCTACACATATCAGTGGCTCATTGATTGATCATGCCTATATTCACCAGGATTTGCTTGAAATGTTTTTGACTGAGTGTGATGTTAAGTGTTTGTTTTTCACAGATCATGATGCAGTAAGGATATCTTTCCAGGAATTCTAAGTATTCTGATGAATTTGCCTCAATTGTTTAGACGTACACCTTTTCCATAGCCTAAAATGTGACCCTTTTTTATGATATCTTTTTTACAAAATAAAACTTTAACTTTTGAATAAAATATCTTTTTTTAATTGTATGCAAAGGTCTTGCATACCTTGTTTGTGCAGCACAATTGCACAGCTGCACCTGGGCAGTGGTGGGGAGATAATTTTTGGAAGCCATCTCAATATAAGATGTTGCAATCAACCAGTTTATGAAATCTCTCTTTCCTTGAGTGATACGATTTAATCTAGTAATTTTTAGAAACAAGAATTTCATTTTTCAAAAGGAAAAGACTTCAAGTTGTTAAAATACTTATTCTGAGAATACAGCATCTGTTATGATGATGACTTCCAGGTTGAGAAAACAGATTGTAATATTTTTCTTGTTGTTTTTATTCTAGTCAGGGTACTCAGATTCATGTTAACGCTCTGTAATGTTCATGTTTTTGAAAAGCTTTTTAAATCAGTGAATGATGGTACCCAAGCATTATATATATAGATATTTATTATTTTATCGTTTTCATTGTGTTTTTCTAGTTCAATATTACTATAATTGTCAGTGTAATGTGAATTCAGGTTATTTTCATACTGTGGTCAAAAAAATAAAACCGTAATCAGAAAATCTTAAATGACAATGGCGACATTACTTTTCATTATGGCTGTGCATAATTTGGTGTGGCTGAACTGTAGCAAGTAGAACATGCAAGTTGTAAAATTGAATTTGGTTGATTGATCTGGATTCAAATTTCAAGTTATATGTACCAAAAGAAGGTAAATACTGTTTCTATTACAATTATCTATTTCAGGTCTTCCTGAGGGGAAAAAGTTAACACAAAGCCTTCTGTTCATATACAGTTTTTTGTAAAAACATTAAGAAAAGTTTTAACAGGGCTAGATGTACTAAACAAATAGAATATAAATACATTATTGTTTATTTTCCGTGTCACTTAACTTAACTCGACTGATCAGAGTTCATGATGACAGCAAGTGTTAAGCATTGACAAGGTAAGATTTTGATTCATGAATTAGGAAACTAATTTTCGCGGGAACTAATTTTCGCGAGAACGAATTTTCGCAAAGAAGTCAAATTGATATATTTCGCGGGTTTCGCTAGTTTGCCATAAAACACAGTCTTAAATTGAGAAAAAAGGCAATTTTTGACTCGGAGAAACTTCATTTTCGCCATAATACACGGGTTTCAAAATTAAGCGTTCTGTAAATTATATATAGAATTTACCGAATGATTTTTTTCGAGTTAACATCGAAAGTGAAATCAGTGCTAGTTTATTTCGCGAGTTTTGCAAACGCCCTCATTTTTAAAATTTCGCAGGAATTTTGTTTTGCGGTTTTTTCGAAAATTCACGAAACTCGCGAAATTTAATTCCACGAAAATTAATTCCCTTAAGGTATATCAAATTAATAGATGTGGAGAATTATTGAAAATTGTTATTTTCTTTTCTCTTTTCAGAAGTTGAAATTTGCTGGTGCGATAAATCTTACCAAACCAAATTTGTTCATTCAGGTTGACCATTTCCTAAAAAACTCAAGAAATTATGTTAAATTCCTGTTGCTGTTATATGACTGGATATGGTCAATTTGCTGCTTAACCTCGATTAAACGTCGCAAGACACTAACTTACATTTACAACGCTTTGAAATCACTGGATGTCTTCGATTCTTTGCTTAACCTCAAACTTGACGTATATCGAACGCTTGAACTCTAACAAGCATCTGTAATTATTTCATGAAGTAAATCAAATCAAACTGGTTGTTACCCGCATACGAATTTATTTCGGTGGATGATAGACTAAAAGACCTTATGTTGTTACCTAGAACTACCTATAACTTTAGTTTTACAAAAACAAACAAACAAACAAAAACAAAAGCTTTTTAATATGAAAAAATAAGTGTTGTAATCAGTTCATATTTTGTATTGAAGATTATGATTGCGCTTGAGATACAGTATAAATGTGAACTAAGTATTCGTCCTTCGTTTTTCATAGATACATACCCTTTCATTTTCGTTTTCAGGGTACTATATTGTGCTTCTTTTTTCAACATAATTCGAATTCCTTAAGTTGTTTTGGGACGTCAAACATCACTCAGACTTATTTCACAATTATGACATGTCCTGAAGTCTTCAAGCCATGCGGCTTCTTGTTGTTCTTTTAATATGAAAAGTAATCCTTAAGAAAGTTTAACTCAATTCTAATGTAAGTGAAAAACCGTGAAGACTCCGTCAAGGAGTTTTCAAATCCGATCTATATATTTGTTTTACAAAAACATTCAACCTTGTTCTCTTCAAAACAATAGAAATGACGTTATAAAACAGTGCTTGTTCTTTAAGTGACCGTTGGCCGATTAAATAGTTTTTCAATTTTTGGGTTTGTCCTGAAGTTCAATTGATGCCATCATGTCAACTCTTTGAATGAAGGGGTTTATTTTATGCCTGTTTCGATGCAATAAATGTTACAAGTGTTATGACTGGAGCCTCGATGCTACCCGTCTCGTGATGACAATGCGAGACAGTTCTAAAACGATTTTGAGTGAAAAACTGACTTTGTTTAAGCATATAAGTTTGCCACTTACCAGGCCCACAATAAACCAAAACATTTGTTTTCGAACAAAATTTTTTTTTCCGTTGTATAGCTTGCAATGTGTAGCTTGCTGAGTATACAAATTGGAATGCTTGGAGCGAGGGGGCATTTTTAGCTAAAGCTACATGCTAGTTAATGTTTTTGTGACTGTGAAAACAACTTGTGAACGGTTTCCATTTTCATTCAGATTAAAGGCGTATGGCAACCATTTTTTTTATGCGAATCAATCTTCAGACTTTAACCTTTTTCCATGTCGTGATCATGAATATCTATCGTCAACTAATATAAAAGATTTCAAAGATTCTCAATAACGTCTGCTGGATCTATTTTGTGGGAAGCCTTACCGAAAATTGTAAAATTTCCTATAATAACTGTGAATATTATGCAATATAAAGAATTGATGTCGTGGATTAAGAAATAAAAACAAATTGCAGTAAAACAACTTTATATTAAAAAAATTCATTAGTAAGTGAAGTAAATCCTGTTGCTCTTAAATGAAATTGATGCTTCTACATTTCAAATTCTTTTCGTTAGAAAGATAACTTTGAAATATTTCTCATGCTTGTGACTGTTTGACCTAAGAAAGCAGGGGATTTTCCACCATGTACGTGTTAATTTCATGAATAGAGGGAAATTCATTTAATTTAGGAATTTCTGGAAGGTCATCAATTGTAGTAGCAGTCTGTTCAAGCAAAGATGCTGTCTGAGAATCTGCAACACCTGCAAATAGAAAAAGGTTTTCATTCCTGGATAGCGATTCTTTATTCCATCATCTATTGCTACCGTTATCAGCAAACCTTTGTTCGGTGCTTGGATCAAAGAGATAATTTCCATGAAAATATTTGTGTTGTTGTTATAAAGAACGTAAACCTTCGTCATTCTGATGTCAACAGCTAAGCTCATAATCATTGTATTGTATCTCATTAACAAAATCGGTCATAATCGATGTTTCTGAAACAGGAACGCCCAATTTCCATTCTCACTTTCATCAATTAATGGACAGTCTTGCGCTTCTGTTTTCTGATACTTTGTTTCAATGTTTTTTTTCCATCGCAAACTGTGTTCTTGCTGATTTTACAAAGCGATAGTGAAAAGGCTTGTTCAGTATCTGAAGAAACATTTGAAAGGGCTAATCCAGAACAAAGCAAAACAAAACTTGAGGAGAAAGGCATCCTTAAAGTTGCCCAATAACAAGGTTTCGTTCAATTATTGATCAGTTATTGGTTAACATTGATCAAATGTATTTTTTAGATTTCTTTTACATTGTAAGCGGTGGTATTTGGGAACGCATAAGCGACGAATTTTCATCGCTTTGGGCAACAAGCTACATCACCCTGTGAAATACTGCCTTTCAGCCTTGTGCGATAGAGCTCATTCCCATTTTTTAAAAGCGATAGGAATAAAAATAGTCATTCATCTCTATCGCTATATTTAAGGTACTATCACTATATCGTGACCACAGGAACAATATGAACACAGAATGGGATAGTGCTAAACATTTTTAGTGAATCAGATCGTGATTAGATGCTCCTCGCAAATTTTTCATCAAAAAACAAAAGCGAAAAAAAGGAAGGTAAGGAAAATTTACAAAAGCGATGTAGACAATGATGGTTTATAACAAAGAGTTCGGAACTTCCTCATCCACAGGAAAATTAATTGTTTTTCTACCCATAATAATTCAATGTATGAATTGACTTGATTTATCAAAACAGCTTCTCTCAGAAATTAACGGAAATTTGAATATTTTGTTTGGATTTCCAATGCATTTTGTTGAAACAATATCAAAATGATAACAAAAGTGCGAAAGCCAGATTGCATGGGTGAATGCTAAAAATGATAACGATAAAGACGGCGAAACCCTATTACAATAGACATTTCACTAAAGCTGCTGGCTAAAAATCAAACAGCACCATTCATGCCAAATTTCATTCCTTCAAAGCATATATAAGTTCTTACAGTTAGTTGGAATATCGTCGTTGGAATATCGTCGTTGGTGGATTGAAACATTTTTTGATGTGTTTTTGATCTGGTCGAGCTACTTCTCTAAACTCAAATAACATCGCTTGATATTTGTAAGACTTGGGCAAGTGTATGTATTCTTAAAATCAATTTGGGAAAACACAACCGTTATCTGATCAGGGGAATAACCTTTCGCAATATTAAAACAAGCATCTACTTCTTTAAGTGAAATTAATTGAAATTTAACTTATTAATTTTTCTTTCAAATGCCTATAATCCTTAATTATAATTATCCTAATATATCCTTTTAAGAAATCTTTTTATTTTTCCGTTAAATCATAATGGACATGAGTAATAAAACTCATGTGATGTTCGCTTTTATAACTGGCATAGCGACTACATACTTAATTTATCACAACAAGAACATCCCTGAATATTCAACACATTACAATTGAAATAAACATATAATGGAAGTTAAGAGTATAAGATAAAAGCATTATGTCATCTATGCATTAGGTTTGGTTATTCCGTTTTGTTTAGCATCTAATTCCTGTTAAGATTAGGAGTGGCGGGACAGAGTGGCAGAGAATATGGATAATTAGCTATTGTTTATATTTTCGCAGCCTAAACTGACAAACAAATTCTATTCCTTGACTTCTGAAAAATGGTGTTCTATAATAGATGAGAAAAAATGTTTTGAATTTTTATTATAACTTGTGAAAACCAAAAAGACAACTCAACACAAATTACTATGGGATGTAAGAAATGTAAGGCCTGGTATCTTGCAAAAGATTTCATATACTTTGTTTTTGTGAAAAACGCTTTAATTATGCCAAAACATTTGTCTGAGAAAAAAATTCGTGTAAGCAGTTCTGTAAACATTATGAATTACACGTGTTCAAAAATAAAAGGTTTGTAAGCATTATTATCAGCTGTTTTTTTAATGGACTTAATCCCATAATTGCGAATGTAATCTTCTTACATTGCAATTGCTTTATAGTTATCTTGCTAGAGCGTATGACATCAAATTCAAAAGTTTAATGTATGAGGAAAACAAATGTAGTTCTAGAGATCTCACGTCTATTGAAAACATTTAATAATAGAAAACGCTGAATCACAACTTACTGGGGAAGGGACTTATATTTATATCTTATGAGTAAGATTTCCATGTTTCGCTTTCCAACTGGGCTACTTAATATCAGCATTGGTGGAAGAATTAAAAAATGTCACGCACGTACGCAGCTAAGCCTGTGCTTAGTGATAGAACAGGCCTTCAATCAAGAAGCTATTGTACGAATTATGAGAATGGGTTTAAACCCCTACCCAACACAATAAAAATGATGTACAAAACGATTTACATTCTTTCAAATGACCCATCAATATCAAATACTATTTTCAAAACCGAGAGAAATATAATAAATCCAAATTAACAAGAACATCATTCTTTAAAAAGCGATTTGGATGGAACTGACCACTAAATAACAATAAGACACTGCACACTTACTTCCAAAATATGAAAAAGAGAAATTGCTTGCACTATTTTCACCTTCACAAACCCCACATATATATGGACTCCCAATAATTAACAAGAAAAATCATCCACTCCGTCCTATCGTCTTCCCATGTGATGGTCCCACAGACACTGCAAATATATCAAATACTATCTATAACCCCTCGTAGAACCTTCATCACACATTCACAAAACCAAACACATTCTCATGTTCATTAGCCAAATTCCAAAACGCTGTCGCGATGTTTTTGGGGGAAATTTTTTCAAAATGGTAGCTTGGAAGCGGATTTCATTTGTGTTTTTGTGAATGTAGACAGTTGTGTTGAGAGAATTAGGGGTTTAACAATATGGAAAACATTGCAAATTTCACGAAAAATCAGATTATTGAGTGGCTTCGAAACAATGGTTCATCTGAACATCTTAACTCAGTGTTATCAAACTCAAAATTTGGAAGACAAACATTTTTAGCACATCTTTCTAAATTAAATCAGTTCGGAGACTATCGATACATACATGAAGCAGGTAGAATTTCAAGAAAAGTTTTTGAACATTCCAAGTGAGAAATGGTCAGAAATAAACAAAAATTTTGAGGGACAAGCTAAAGATAACTAATACAAAACATTATTTCAGATAAAGATATACTGACAAATAATAAAATTGTTTTACTAATGTACAATTACCAATGTTAATATTACCAACAAATTTCAAAAACCTCTAACCCCTGCTGGTTCACATCAGTATATGTACAAAAGAAGTGGGAAGGATAAAGTTTACAGAAAAAATTTGTAACTGAAGTTCCGAGGCAAAGAATATTGGATTTTACATTAGACATCTTTTATCAACATGGACAAGTTTGAGATTTTTCATTATGTATCATAAAAAATATTAAGTAGAAACTTAGAATACACCCATTCATCATAAATTTGTTACCATCACCCCACCAAACACCATGACGTCCTTATGACTTCATAATCAAGTCGGACGATGACCTTATATGACGTCATGAGAAGGTCATCAATACGTCATATTTGCAACAAAAAGCCATGTCAGATCCATGACGTCGCAAGGACGTCATCAAGTGACCTCCTTATAACCTAGCTGTTTCACTGCAAGTCTTCTGCGACATCACTGCGACGTTACTGCGACGTCACTGAGACGTCATATGACCACGTCCTGACATTATTATTACGATTGAAAATTTGCTTAATCACAATGGAACGCAAAGATTTTGACCGTATCGAAGTTTGGGAATAATGAGAGATTCTTCTACGATGTCACCATAATGTCACTGAGACGTCATACAACCCAGTCCTGACATTTTTATTACGATTGAAAACGTGCTTAACCATGATGGGACGCACAGATTTTGACCTTACCGAAGTGATGGGAATAAATAAATGCATAATTTGAGCTTAAACGTCTTCTAAACAAATATAACTCTTAAATATATTTATTTAAAAAATACAATACACGAAAACTGTTTCTTTCAGTTTATTTCATCTTCAATCGTGCAGGGGCATGTTTTAAAACGTCAATTATATCTTTGTTCACAGAAGCTTTTTTAACCACTGGCAGAAATCTCAAAGCTTACACACGCATCATACAACATATTACTGTTAGAATCAAAAATTATCTTATATAATGTAACGAGAGCGAAGTGTCAATTGCACTAATAGTGATCCCAATAGGACAAAAAACAAAGAAGCGATACCCAACGCCAGAGATCATAAAAAACGCCCGCACGGACCGAATCAATGGACCTTAGCCAAGCTGAAAAAAAAACAAAGCAAATATAAAGGACATACAGTGTGTTTCATAATGTTGGAAATGAAAATTTTAAAGTTGTTTTTTTAAATGAATATACCGAATTTCAAAATAATTTTTGCATCAATGGAAAGCCAGTTTCAAGCTCTTTCGGCCAGTATATTTTTGTGAAAAATGAAAAAGTGGTTTTTGAAAAAATAAGGAAAATGTCTTGGAAAAATGTAATTAAATTTTTAATGGTCGATTAAGACGTGAATGAAAAGAAAAGATTTTTTGAAACAATGACAGCAATTTGGAAAACAATAAACAAATTTAAGCCGTGTGTTCACGAAAAACGTTTAACTTTTATGTTTTAAAATATCCATTTGAGGGTCTCAGCGCAAACATAAAATTACTAAAAAATTTGAATGGATTCAGTGTTTTGAAACAATAAGCACGATGTAATTAAACTACGTGTTAATCGACCATTAAAAATTTAATTACATTTTTCCAAGACATTTTCCTTATTTTTTCAAAAACCACTTTTTCATTTTTCACAAAAAACATACCATCCGAAAGAACTTGAAAATGGCTTTCCAACGGTGTAAAAATTATTTTGAAATTCGGTATATTCATTTAAAAAAACAGCTTTAAAATTTTCATTTCCAACATTACGAAACACACTGTATATAAAATACAACCAACGTTTCGCACGTGAAAACAAACTTTTACTTGTTTGATGAAATACAGTGTGTATCAAAAAGACTTATCCAAGAACTTTCAAAGTTTATTTTTCAACGAATAGTTGTGATATGATTTAACTTTTTATATGAAACGAAAGCGCTGGTTGAGATGTATCCGAAAATATAATTTTTTTCCTAAATAAATTTTTAAATCGGAAGTTATTGAAGAAACAAACTTTTTCTCTTCTCATTATTTTGTTAAAGATTAATTAAGTCACTACATAATAGAAAGTGTTTTTGAAAACAATGACAATGTTACAACGTTTTTATGGACAAATTAACAAAATAAAGTTAGATCTACACTTAAAGATTGAAATCTCGCTCTAACCATTGCGTAGTGTCAAAAACAAACTTGTTCTTAAGGCAAATGCAGTCTTTTTTATAAGAACCAGTGGCGGATCTAGAGGTATGTCGAAGTTTGTGTAGGAGAGCATTAACATAATTTGTGAATTCAATTTATATTATCAATGGGATTATTTGAACGCTTTTCTTTTATGGTTAGATTGCTAACACTCTCCTACACAAATTTCGACATACCTCTAGATCCGCCACTGAGAACAATTTTATAAGAACAACGAGGCTTTAACTGTCCAAAAAAATAATAAACACAATGTGAAAAATTAAAAGTAAGTTCTAATGGCCTTCAACATGCTGTCCTCCTAACTGGATACATTTTGCAGCCCTTGTGTCCATTTCTCGAATTGCATTTCTTGTGATTTCTGGATGCTGCCGCAACCAGTTGAAAGCGTTAAGAATGCGCCTTCTCAAATCAGCAATACTGGCTGGAGGAGTCACAAAAACTTTTTGCTTAATACAGCCCCAGAGAAAGAAGTCGCACGGTGTTAAATCCGGAGACCGTGCAGGCCATTCAATGTTATGGCCTAGTGCAGCAACACGGGCTCCAAAAACTTCATTGATCCGTCGCCTAACATTCCTGGTTCTGTGGGGTGTTGCGCCGTCCTGAAACCACCACAGACCATGATGATTGGCATTCTGTATTTGTAAGAGATTGTAGTTTTGTGCTAGATTTGGAAGCACAAAGTTATTTATCATGTCTAGATAAGTTCGGCCATTTACGTTTCCTTGAAAGAAATAAGGCCCGATTACTGTATTGTTTCCACAAAGCCCTGCCCATACGTTCAACTTTTGACGATTGCTGTTTTTTTCGAAATAAAAATCCGGAGGTTGCCCCTTTGGTGCATACATTTGGTTGGAAACTGACCCATTCATGCCAAATGAGCACTCGTCGCCTATCACGATATTATGAACGAACCGTGGATTGTGGAAGGAATAACAAAACCAGCGACAGAAGTGTAAGCGACGAGCAAGGTCACCTGGTTTCAGCTCATGTCAGACAAAAATTCTGTATGGGCGCCAGCTCAAATCTAACCGCACTATCCGGTTGAATGTGGCACTGGGCAGACCAAGAGTATTATTACGGCAAGAAACTCTTCCGTTATTCGCAACCAACTGTCTTACAGCAGCAACATTTGGAACGGATCTTCCTGTTCTGTGTCTTCCACAACATTCTTTATGAACATTTCTTACCGTCCCTTCTCTCTTGAATTTTCTAACATTCCATTGTATTGTTTTCCTGTGTGGAACTGATCTTTGAGGAAACCTTTGCTGGAATTCTTGAGCCACTAGATCGTAATTTCTTGTTTCCAAAAAACGGGTAACCAGAAATGTTCTCTGTTCAACAGTTAAATGAACCATCTTTCATATGCATACACTTCACTGCGTGTGTCTACACTTTTAACTCTGAGCAATCTTTTTTCACACATTTTTTATGCAAGTTATTCGGGGAATTTAACTCCCAAAAATGTCGTTATTAAATCAAAGAGTTTCGCTTGCTTAAACAACAGGCAATTATGTAATTAAAACTTGATTTAATTGATCTTTAAGGATTTAATGAGGCAGATAAATGTTTTCTTCTTCAATAACTCTTGATTTGAAGATTTATTTGGAAAAAAAGTTATATTTTCGGATAGATCTCAACCAGCGCTTTCGTTTCATATAAAAAGTTAAATCATATTACAACTATTCGCTGAAAAATAAGCTTTAAAAGTTCTTGGATAAGTCTTTTTGATACACACTGTACATTACATTTCCATATTTTTCGTGTATAAACATATATTTATTGCTTTGTTCAGAAAAAATAAAACAACTGTTGTCAGAAAATTTACATTTTTACTGATATAGAAAAGATGCTACTAACTCTTTAAGACACTTTTTTCGAGACATTTTATTTCTTTACGCGCTTGTCAATATTATTTCCGCCTCGTCGATATCATTTCGCGCATTTCACCCTTCGTGACGGGACATCCACAAGACAAACTTCGTCCTACCTCGTCCAAAACCTTGGTCCCATATTAGGACTTAAATCCCGCTATAAATTTCGTTTTCTAAACGTCGTTCTATCTGGAACTTTTATCCGGCTCTGACAGCTCCGTGGGATACGCGGACTATATTAGCAAACCGATTTTACGTTTTTATGTCGTAAGTACGACCATTAGGTCATATCTTGGTCGTCTTTTCGTCACCTTGGTGACGTCATATTAAATGACTTTAAATGACGTCATGAAAAAGTCATAAAAAGGTCATATGACTTCCTGACCAAATTAAGACGTCGTGGTGACGTCATAATGACGTCATGTGTTTGGTGGGACATTGTCTTTTAATTTTTTGTTCCAATTGGTGGTAACGTAAGTTAACAATATGACAAAGCATTTATCATACACTCAATTAGTCCATTTTTTCCACTTTGTTTGATATAATAATCCAGTCCCCAACTTTAACATTAAATCGTTCAATGTGGATTCTTTTCGAAGCAAGTTGCACTGAATTTCATTTTCAGTGTCCTTTTGTTTAGGTCAGTTTAAGTGAAAACCTTTAATGGCACACAGAACTTGCAAAGTAGTGAATCCCCTATTTATCATTAATTGGTGCTCTTCCTCGACAAAAACCAGGAATCCTGTTTTCTCTGGGTATATATCACTGAACACGTTCCCCATTCCGTGAGGATAATTTATACATTTCTCACTTTTAATGGCTGCTTCTCTTCACAACAACAAACTCTCTCGACTGCTCGATTATTGGTGGCCAGAGGTGCAGAGATAGAAGGGACGAACAAATATGGATCAACAGCACTTCATTTTGCTGCACGTAATAATTCTTTCTCTACATTCGCCTTCTTGATAAACTCTGCACCTCATCTTATCAATAAACAATGTAGCTACTTGACACCACTTCACATAGCATCACAGCTTGGTTATTTCGAAAGTGTTGAAGCCCTCATATGTCACGGAGCAGATAGCCATATTAAAAATAATACATTGGATAATACCAATATTTAATTTCTTGCTTGCCTTCAGAACCTATCAAGCAAATAAAATCTTGGTAGTTTTTCAGATGTACTATATTTATATGTTGTTGATGCAGTTTTCGAGCATTTACAGTGGACATTTTGCTAAAGGTAAATGATGCTGGGTTGCAGTTGTCAGTTTATTTCTTATATAGTTTTAAATACTAGTCTTTGTCTTCTTTTGGTAATTTACTACAGCTCATAGCTATTTTGCTCTAGTGTACTTTACTTCCAATAGCTGATACTGTGATTCAGGAACAAAAGATTTCGGAAAATCGTGCGGTGCGATTTTCGTTCCCCTGGCTCTACAATGTGCAGCACATGAAACATTTTTTTTGTCTATTGGCAATCTATAATACTTCAAGGTCATTCCATTCTTATCTTTTTCTTTAAAGTTGTTAAAACAGTAAACTATTTTGCCTGTACCGTCTGTGTACATATGTCTTGTCAGCTTGAATCGCTTATCAATCACAACAAATATGGCGGATATTGTGAAAATTTCCCCACATTAGAGTTCAGACCCCCGATTTGGAATTTGGCTAATTAATAAGAAACAATTATTAGAAAAAAACTTTCAAAACCTCAACCAACTATAGAATCTTTTAACCACGCAAACAAACTACACCCTACAATTTAAATAAACGTTCGAATATTATCACTAAACTTCTACGTATGCATAAATGAAAATAAAACTCTTGAAGAAACTCATCCACATTTTTTGCTTCCACTCAACATCGTCATTCATCATACAATTCACATAATCCTACACATATCAAACTAAATATCACTTATTGAAAAGTGTTACGATATAACATGACTACAACCAGCGATAAATATTTGCAAGAACATTTCCGTAGATTCGTACGTTCTTTGTTTGACCGAAACTACCCATTAGCTACACCTCATAAACGAACAAATATCCCGAGCACACACATTTACACAGTCAAAGCTTCTTCACAAGCACTATGGAAAGGAAATACAACTCCTACAGCTTTAAACGAAGCAAGCAAAAAATTATCACGCAACATCCGAATTCACTGGCCACTCTACAACACTGCAATTTCACAAATGTGGATGTACAAGAGTTCGAAAACCAACCTTCATTAACAAACATATTAGTACACCCTGCTCAATATTAACGTCCATAATTTGATTGGCAAATCATATTACATCAAGTCATAATTCATTTCCAAAACATTTTCACAATGATTATTGTTTGTACCAATTCTAGTGTTTTTAATAAAAAGCATCTCCCTATTACTACTGTTTTCATAAAGCTCCAATATGCACGTATTCCACATCTCTGCACAAGAAAGAATTCAAATGTACCAATTATTCAGACAGGCTTTATTGTTAAAACATAAAAAATAACACAAAAAACATTCCCCATTTACGACAACAAACGAAACACACCCAAAACACACACTTAATTCCACATCTTCTTCAGCTATCTTC
Organism: Turritopsis dohrnii; assembly: GCA_027922465.2. Lineage (NCBI taxonomy): Eukaryota > Metazoa > Cnidaria > Hydrozoa > Anthoathecata > Oceaniidae > Turritopsis > Turritopsis dohrnii. The sequence goes on along the minus strand of BQMF02000612.1, from coordinate 21,731 downwards.
ATCGACAATTTCAAGTAGGATACTTTTGCGTCGACTGACATAACACCAGCCACAGAGAAAACCAAAGGATGAAAAATTCCTTAACCCACAGGTTTGATTCTTTCGCTGTAATTGCATTTCTTCTCTTTTTCGTTCATCGAGTAGCATCATTTTAGATTGTGTACTATTATAGCAAATTATGGTGTTTCTTGGCATTCAGATTGGAAATTCCGACATCTTGGTTCGTTCTTCATCTTTGATCTAGAAATCCCGCGCAGCAACGTTGAGACACACTTCTTCATTCTTCTTCCTAGTTCATTGTTGCATTTTTATACGTTCCTCCAGAGATAATACCAACCACTTTGTCAACTCATCCGACATAATTTCATAATTTCTTGATAATATCTATTTAAGATTGTGTCTGTTTCATTCATCTTTTAGCTTTTTTAATTCCAGTTTCACTTTTCTCTAATGTATGATGTTGTTACTGACCGTTGCATCTTGATTCTTTATGTTTCCAACCAGGTTTTCAGTGAATTCTCGTAACACATCGTATTTAAATCTGGCCCTTTTTTCGACCTCGTCAATTCTAAGGGCAAGTGTCTTTACCGGCAACGCTTAAAGCTTCCGTTTATCGACGGAGCAGTTGCGTCCTCCAGTAATCGTAGGTATCAGCTCTTGTCGTAGAACTTTATTGACTTTTCTAAGGAGTTCTTAAAGCACAGCAGTGGTTCTCATGGTGTAGATGACTTTACGTTTGTACCCAATGACGTAGGCAACATATGTGCTTGGACTTTCACAACGTTTTTCCCGCCGCCGTATTATTAATTTCTGTACCCGAAAATATTATTTTTGCTCCATCGATAATTTGGCGATCGGGTATGACTTAAAAGCGTTAAAGAAGTAACTATATTTCTGACTTTGCTCCCCCAAAGTGAGAAATCTTTCATGCGAGGCAGTGCCAGAAGTCCGTAAAGCCTATCTGTACTGATGGATTCTCGATAAGCAGAGGAAGAGTTACCAACGGAGCAAGTATAAGTGCCAACATAGCCATTGCGATAGGATCTCTTTGGGTAATACCTTTGCGTGATGTCAGTTCGAGGCCTCCTTATATAAGGTGGTCTGCAGGTGGACGATAACAATTATAGATGAAAACAGACATTTTGGAACATAGCTGCCGGATGTTCTGTAGCATGGCTGGACGGATTGCAATCGTTTTTAGCATCTACAAAGAGGACGGTCTCGGTCTCGTTCCACGCGAAAATGTCTTCCATTGCATGAATGGCAGTCCCGGCGTACCCGCCACACATTTGCACTGCACCAGTAGCTTTCATCACGTCGGTTTTTACAATCGTCTTGACAATTTTCCCTGTATGCGTCTTAGTACCTCTCCCACAACGAATGGTCGTAGGCCTGGACGTACTATTTGCTTTTTATTTCCTTTCGTGATATACACATTTCTTTTTCTTTATTTCTGCGAAAGCTCTTCTTAGTGCAACTCCAACTTGAGGGTAAATACTTTGAGACCAATATTTTACTCCTGCCGTCAGTATCCATCCCAGATAGCCCATCATGGCCCACCCTTGGTTCTAAATATCTCATCTATCAATTCGAAAATCACTGGATGGACATTCCACATTTCTCCTTGAATCAGTAAATTCTGCACTGGCATGTTTAACTTCAGGGTGTATTTGTCGTAACTTTGATAGTGTTTCGTTGTTTGGCAGAAGGATGCCTTTGACCTGTTGTTTGCGAGCAGATGAGCTATTAAGTTTATTGCACAGGAAATTCGTAGACTTTGCTGGACGGTCTCAGCTTCAAAGAGTATCACCTATTTTTCCAAGTGCTAATCTCTTTTCGAGTGTCTCGACATCTTGCCGGAACTTTAATGACTGTGGCATTTTTGTGAAATTAGACTGTATCATGTCCATTAAATGAAGTAATTCAATATTTTCTTTCATGGAACAATTGTTGATATTCTCTTTGTTTTCTTGCTTGGTTATGCAACAAAATGCTTTCTTCTTGGAAAAAAACTTTAAATCATTGAGAAGTTTATCTGGTTAAGTATTATTGATATTGATGTCGGCATTTTTAACGCCTGTCATGCTACCGAATTCATCCACTTTTACCGGAGCTGAATTATTTTGTGTAACACCTTTGAAATTAATTGAAATTCTTAGACATAACTGATACATGAAATTATACACAAAAAGAAAAGAAATTTCTCAATGAATTAAAGTTTTCCCAAGAAGAAAGAATCTTGTTACGTTATCAAGCAAGAAAACAAAGAGAATATCAAAAAATTTTTAATGAAAAAAAATACAGAACTACCTAATCTAATACACATAAAATAAATAACCGGAGAAACTTTGATACACTGGTAACACAAGTAAAACAGAATAATAAAAAGCTTCTCCAAATGTAAACGAAATGTGCATCATGGAGTAATAAATGAAGATGTAGCCAAACCAAAATTTCTTTGTGCAGTGAATTATCGATTTCAGCAAAATGTGAAATTAGAAGAAACTGGTTTGTTGGTTCAACCATGTTTGCCATGGTCTGGTGCTCATCCTGGTGTACTTTTTCTGGAAGATAAGTATCCAAACACAAAAAGAAATGTGGAGCAACATGTTTTGGCTAACGATCAATCAGTTTACATTGATATTTTAACAGGTGAGTTGTTTTTAAAAAGGAATCATGCCTTATACTACACACAAATTCAAAAACCTATTTTATGTCTACCTGGACTAACCCAATTGGTCATGTACATAAAGTAATTATTATAGTAAATGTAGATTTCAATGAGTCTTACTTTTATGACGTTATTGATAAGCTACGTTATTCTTATAAGAAATACCTTTAACCACACAAGCGAAAATGGTTGTAAAGCAATTTTTCTGTTTAGATGATCCAACTAATTTAATTGATGAATAGATTGAAGGGACTTTTGGTAACATTGAGTCACATTCTTGAATTATTTTCGAGAAGAAAAGTGCATTAACGAAGGAAATATGTAAATACCTTACTGCTACCAATGCCTTAATACCTCTTCCCATGCTAAGTTTTTTTTATTTCAGGTTTAAAATGTAATTCGTATACTTTAGTATACATATTAATTTCAAACTTATCAGCACATCTTTTCTTCTGAACTTAAATATTTGCTAACACCAAGTTTTAACAGGGAAAGTTGTCGTGAAAACTGTAACAAACGAATTGAAGATAGCAGCTGGTGAATTGCGCAATGCAAGAAATTTTTGCAAGGAACCAGATTGAAGCTGTACTCCTTCTAGGTGCTGAAAACGCTTTCAATTCGGTGAACCGTCAAGCCATGCTTAATAACATCCACCACCTATATCCCGAAAGTTATGTTTTCGTCTATAATAGCTACAGTACACTTTCAGACCAATTTGTATAGGGTTTTTTTAACTGACATCACGCGAAGGCACTACCCACAGAGTTTCTACTGCAACGGCTACATATGCACTATTCCTGTTCCGTTGCTAACTCTTCCCCTATTTATCGAAAATCCAGCAAAAGCGGTAGCTAATGATACCTGATCGTCAAATTCTCGAACGACCAAAAAAAATTTTTTCGGGTGCAGAAATTAGTATTACGTCGGGAGGAAGTCGTCAACTACTAGCTGTTATTGGAAGGTTGGATTTCAAGCATGAAATATATTCAATCTGTTCGATAAGTGGAAGAAGGGACTATCCTTTCGCTCTGAAAGTCCAAGCACAAGCTGCATATGCTGTCTACGTCTTTGGGTACAGGCATAAATTCATCAACGGCACGAGAGCCATTCCTGGACTTTCCGAGCATCTAAGCAAAACTGGTGATAGGAGAAGGGCTGACACTCGTGATTACTGGAGGAAGCAACTACTCCGATGACAAGCGGAAGCTATTAGCATATTCGGTGAAGATGGGTGGCCTTGGAATCAATTAGGACAAAAGAGACAAAATCTGTGAAACAAATTACATAGACATTGGAGTATGCAGTCGTTTTTAATAACGCTTTGAAGTATCAAAATGTCCGTCTGACTATAGAATGTAATTGTGTCGGAAAAGACTTTTACGTTTATCTTCCATTTTTTTACAGGACTAAACTTTTGAGAATTTGGAAGAAAGTTTCATAAAAAGCGTTTGTACACATTTACTTTATAACATCAACTGTTCTTGAAACTAGCTTATTATGTTTTTATTATTCTATTCACGTTTCCTATTTTTTTGGAAGAAGTTGAAGGATTCCTATAAAATCTGAAAACAAGATATTAATGTTTCCCAACCATATCTTTTTAAAAAACGTCTTAAATATTGTACATACCTTGTTTTACCTTGTATTCTTATTCGCAAAGTACTTGTGTCTTGACTTAATTACTTAGGTTGTTAAGCTAGACTACTCTGACGGGCTCTGATCTAGTAATTCCTGGACAATCCACCTTCTCTTGGTGCATCTGCTGTTGACAAAGAGGTATTCAGGGACCGAGTATGGGACGGTATATTCCTTAAAGCAGTGCCTGAAGTTATGTTGGTCACACATTGGTCTGGTTGTTGAATCATTTGATGTTTATGTTTTGCAACTGATAGCCGATCGGTGTAATGGTATCTCGGTAAAAAACACCCCTGTTGGAGCCTTAAGCAAACACTCTAGGAAATTCAGTTTATCATTCCACATAGACCCTAATGATGTATCGCCACTCAAACCAACCCCCAGTCCGGGTGCACCACCATAGGTGCGATAGTGATCTACAAAAAAAGTACACAAAAAGAAGTCTATCCGTAAAGGCACCTGGAAAGTTAGAACATTGGAAGAGAAATACAAACTTCCGATGATTTGATATCAGAAAGAATGTTAAGTGTCGGTCTGGATTTTTGGCAGTGGCCCTATCACTATTTCAAGTTTATGCACCTGATAATTCATACAGCGACATCGAAGTAAATTTGTTTTATGAACAACTCCAATAAAAGATAGACCTGATCCCTAAAAGGGTCTGTTAAAAAAACACATGTTTTATGTCGGATGAACAAATCGATACTTAGGGCTATATAAAAAAACAGCACGTTTATGATACAAAATCAAGCAAACTTTTTTGAAAGTATACTAGAATAGAGTTTGCAAAATTCCAAAACATGATTTCTACAAATCATGTTGTCGGATGGGCAAAATGCTAATACTTTGGTAGCAGAGCCAATAGCAACAAACAGTTTATCTTAAGTGACTTTAATGCAAAGATTGGTTCTTCATAACTAGCCAATCAAATGGGTCCTTTCTTAAAAATTGCAGAGTTTTAAAGTCGGCGGATATTTGTCCAGACTGTTCACTGTTGCCTTCTACCACTTCGTTTTGCTTGAACTACTCAAAAAACGTGAGAAAAAACCTAGAAAGTCTGATGTATATAAGTTACAACAAAAGGAACTCTCGAAACAGTTTCAAATGCGTGTTGTGGTGAATTCGAGCCCTTGTTATACATTGGGACGTCGATAGAAGAAGAATTGCATTATTTATACAAGAAGGCAACCAACAAAGTTATTGAAGAGGTCCTCGGAAAACAGAAGACGTAAACAGGTAAACGGCATGGATGATGATGCAGCAAAACTATGTGAGAAACGACGGACAGCTAGAATGGAGTTCATAACGAAACCTAATTCATACAACAAAGAAATTTTTAGAAAACTCAACAAAGAGGTCAAAAAAGCCGTGAAAAAGGTGAAGATAGAGAGTCTAGAGAATGTTGTATCCAGCATTGAGGCAGATTTTAAAAACAACAACTCGAAAATTCTGTTTAAAAAGGTAAGAGAACTAGAAGGACGTCCAAGAAAATCTTTCTCAATGGTGAAAGATAAAATTGGACAAAAGCCTCAGAAAATGATGTGTTGTTGGAAAGAACACTTTAATACACACCTAAATACATCGTTTCAACATGATCCAATTGCTATTGACACCATCGCTGTTGTAGACGTTGTTGCAGAAGCTAATAAAAAATTCGCCATCAACGAATGAAATAAGAAAAGCTGTAAAATCTATGAAACGTGGAAAGTCTCCTGGAGTGGATGAAATAACATTAGAAGTTTTAAAAACTGATGGCTAGCCCATGATACAAATGTTGCAGAAGATTTTCAATAAAGTATGGATTGAAGAAAAATTACCAAAAGATTGGTCATGAATGTTAGTAAACCCAATATATGAAAAGGTGACAACTGTATCCGGCAAACTATAGAGCAATAGTCATTCTACCCATCACTGGCAAAGTTTTCCTAAGGGTCATTCTCAGTCGTTTGAAAGACATTATAAAAGAAAAACGAGATGTTTCCGCCCTCGGCGTGGCACGATTAATGCAATATTCATAGACATTTAATGCAGAAAGTTAGAGAAAGAAGAATAAACCTTCACTATAACTTCAGGTATAGGAAAAAAATTGTCAACATTATTGAGCAGCTTTATAAAATCATATCTTCTGACCAAAATAACATCCAAGTAGAAGGTAAAAATATAGGAAAACTAGAAGAGTTTGTATTTCTTGGGTCTGTTGTACCTGGTACCTGGTACCAGTTCTGACGTTAAAAGACACATTGGCCTTCGTTTGATCGTTCTAATAGTAATTAATGCAAGTGAAACTTGGACGCTCCTTGCTGAAAATGAAAGAAGGCTTTTCTCATTTCAGATGAGCTGTCTGAGAACTATTTGTAGTGTATCTTTACGAACTCGACTTTGAAATGCAAACATCCAGAAAACACTCGATGTTGATAGATTAATAACTTACTTGGTAAGGAAGAAGCGAATGCAGTGGTTTGGACGCGTCCCTCGAAAAGACAAAATTAGCTATGTCAACATAGCTTACAAGAATGATTTTCTGGAAAGAAACCAAAGGGAATACTGCCTATAAGTTGGACTGCCCAAATACGACATGGTACTGGTATTCCCATCCTTACAGCTGAGGAATGTGGCAAGGCTCACTGGAGTGTACAAATAAGTCAAGTCAAGTCAAGTAAGTCAAGACTTGAGTAACATGCTCTCAAACGAGTTTGAACAGAGGCGTAATGATGATTTGAGTACCATTGTGAAAGTTGTGAACAAATAATAAAGTGATGTAGAGAGCCCCAACAATGTTGGTACCGAGACACCAGAGAAGATTTTGGAATTTGATCCCAATATATTGGCTTAAAACGCAACGTAAGATACTCATCAACCATCCAAATACTACCAGATAACTTAATCTGAATATATGTCACATATATTTTCATTTTTATTATATCAGGACCGATTGGAAAACAGAAATTTTATGTACATTTTCCTTATTTTTTCAAAAACCACTTTCTCATTTTTCACAAAAGTATACCAGCCGAAAGAACTTGAAAATGGCTTTCCATTGATGTAAAAATTATTTTAAAATTAGGTATATTCATTAAAAAAAAACAGCTTTAAAATTTCCGTTTCCAACATTATGAAAACACTGTATAATAGGAGCTTGGATAAACAACAAGATGCTTGCGTAATATACACGGTTTGAATACTTCATGTATACGCCTTTCCCGAATTCAATGATGTAATTGCTATCTCTATTTCAAAACGAGGCCCGTATGGACAACCATAAACAAATTATGGAGAATATGGAGCAAGAGCATGTTGATTTTGATTCTCTTTCGCTTGTAAATAAACCTGAACAGGTCATTGTTACAGAATACGTCCCAGATGAAAATATTCAGTATTTACTTTTAAAAAATATTGAAGCAAATTTGAACATAAGTGTTATCACGGAGACGGAATGTAAAGATTTGACGTGGGGTAAATCTTTAGATTTTCTGCCTGTATTTACCAGGCGAGAAATTGATCTCCATGTGAGCAAATGTGGAAAGAAAAAAAAGTACACATTAAGAAAACACTAGAAAGAGGGCTGAAGTTTAAAGAAGAACGCTACATATCTACAGAAAGTTTATTTATTTGTTTGGATAAGATTCTTTGAAACATTTTGGCATATTTTCTCGAAGTTGTTCCAAGTTAGACCATATTGGTATAACACCAAGTTTGAGATAAACAAAGTTTGACCAACTAATTAAATATCTTGAAATAGTAGATTTAGGGGTGTTAAATAGCCATGCAGTAAATGTTAGTGCAAGTCCAAGTCGAAGCCATGTTAAAAACATGAAAAGTTGGTTGATTGCTGCCATTCTTCGTCTTGGACCAGGTTTAGATTCAGGAGTAAGAAATGAAGGAGATGACAACAAATCTTCAGGAAGGCTTTCTTTATCTGCCTTTTGCTTCTCAGGATTATGATGTTCTCACATTCCATTTTTGGATCTAAGTAGTCAAAAAGGATATCAAACTTTTCTTTATCTATGCCAGTAAATGACTTGAATAGTGTGTTGTCATTTTTCAAGTTGTTCTATGTAAATAGTCGTTTTGTTAAATTTTCGTTTGTTATTTTATGATTATTATTTTCTTCTTCAAGACATTTACACTTCTCTTTGCAAATATCAAGAGTTTGTTGAATAATGGCTTTTTCTGATGCTAAATCTTTACATATATCCAATTTTTACATATATCCATTTCAAAATCAACTGCTTCTTCTTGAACTTCATCTTCAGGTTCTTGGTTTTCATTCAAAAATTTAAAAAGTCTTTGCCTTTTAAGTGGTGATTTTCGACTTTTCTTTATCTGTGGAGTTTTGAAAGCGAAAACACTAGGAACTGCCCCTGCTTTCAATGTCTTGATACCTCTTCCCATGCTAACTTTTATTTCTTCGGGTTTGAAGAAAACTTTAGTAAACTTATTAATATCAAATTTATCACCGCCTCTTTTTGTTCTGAATTTGAATATTTCCTTGCACCAAGTTTTATGTAAATCTGGTTTCGTTTCTTTGTTTGGAAAGAAATATTGGTCTTCTGTTTTTTCCTGTTGTAGAACGAACTCCCACAATCAGGTACACAACAGGGGGGGGTGGGGGGGGGGGGGGGGGGGGGGCGTACGAGTTGACGGGAAGACGAGAATGGACCTTTTTTTGGACGCGAAGACGGGAAAATTGCAATTTATTTGACGGGAGACGGGAAAACGAGGGTCTGGCGGGAACCGGAAAAATCCCTTTTTTGCGACCGGGATGTCGAAAAATGACGGGATTTCGGGAAATTCATGTCTACACTATGCCTTACGAACATGAAAAAACATTTAGTTAAAGATAATGAACTGTTATAAGTAGAGCTGTAGGATGCACTGTGCTGATGTCAGCAGTGGGAATCTCTCTTTAGAACAATAGAAAATAGGTCTGGAACGAGCGACAAATCAAAATCAAAATCAAAATGGCGAATAATCGTGGTAAACATATAAAGTTCGCAATCGGGTATGGTAAAGAAGCGGAGGATTTACTTCAAAAGTTCAAAGTTTTAAGGCAAAATTTCGACACGAACTTCAGTTGTTTTGAGTGGCTGTTGTCTTGTGCATCTCAAAATGATTTTCCCAGAAAAGTCTGCTCGATTGTCGATGTAGGTTTACTTACGTTCAATGAGGGAACTACTCCTGCTGCTCCTGTCTTCTCTTTCTTCTTCATCATCAACTTCAACTCCAGAAATATCGTATAATGACAAATTGATTGCTACCTTCAAATCAGGGAGATATTTAATTTTTCTTTTAAATAAAGCTGTTTTTTTCTTTATTTTTATATGATTGATTTAAAATCAGTTATAAATATGATATAAAACGTTTTCAATCACTTCAGTAAAACAAGTGTGTGACCAGACGATCTGTCACTTTATCACCGGTAATATACTTACCTCAAAATAAAGTCTGGGACAGGAGTCGAACCTGCTGCACTTGTTTTAGTAAGGTGAACTAATTTATGAACTGATTTATGGTAGACTTCATAGCAATGAAAAAATAACTGTTCTAATAACCTTGTAACACATAATACACATAATAAAAGTAAACTTCTGAAATTTACCTCTTCCTGTTGATTCTGGCACTTTTCTGGCTTACAAGTACATACGAAGCGACGGAATTTCCACCCAGATTTTTTGCATGCACATTGTCGTTTACATGTTCCGGTGCATTTGCAACTTGGGTTGTCAGGATTGGTCTGGAGACACAATCCAGCAGCTGCAGCATTTAATTCCAATGTTATTTCATTGTCAAGAAATATCCCAACACTGTCATTTAAAATTTCTTCAAGATCATCACCAGGACTTTAAGGAAAAATTAAACACAAAAATGAATATTATTTGCACACATGCATTTTTTTGTTCCCGACTTATATAATATGTTTATAATTATATTACATGTTTGATGTGTTAATGTTTTTGAACATTATATAACATGTATATGAACCTGATTATTGCTTTTGTCTGTGTAGTCTGGTGAAAACTAACTAGCTTCCTCAGTTGGGAAAAAGAAACGAAAAAAAAAACCCGTCAACGTTACCTATTTTTCGTCTTCCTCTTTGAATGGGATGGTATTTCACTATTATAAAGGTTACTGTTTCGCTGTTGTTGAAAAACAAATCACCATTTTGAATTGCATTTATGTCGATCGTCTCTAAGTCGTCGTACGAGGGAATATTAAACTTATTGGTGGCCATATTTTAAAAACAAATAGAATGAAAAAGAATACTAGCAAAGATACTTGTAGCAAAAATTCACAGCAGCGACTGCACGACATAGAACCACGGTTACATCATCTTACTTAAGGCATGGTTCTTGAGTGGGGATTCCCGTACAAAAACTGCTGAGTCATCTTTTCGTGCGACTCTTATCATCGCACATTATCTTTAATGTTTTTTCTTTTGCGCCTTGAATATAATCGGTATAGCGTATTGGTAAAGTGAACCAGAAATGTTCATTGATTTAAAAACTGAAACAGTGGTATAGTCAGTAAAACGCACTTATTAGAAACTTTGTATACCATTGTATACCATTGACGTATACTATGTATTTTAAGCTTTAGTTAACTTGGCTGTTTGAAAAAATGGTTGTTCTGTTTGTTTTGATGATGTTGTCCATACGAGCCTCGTTTCGAAACCGAGTTACATCATTGAATTCGGGAAAGGCGTATTAAAGTGGATTGATTATACAAGCTTGGTTCCTACTGACAACACAGTAATGGAAAATCCCATTATGACTGACTATAAACAAATACGTCATTATTTGCCCATTTATATGTCCATATATGTCCATATCTGCATAATAACTGACATCTCATACGTGGCCATAGAGCCATGCAAAGTTTGCAGAAAATTGTTATAGCATAGATATACTGATGACGTCATAAATCACATTTGAAATACCGTTGCAATAATCAAGTTTCGAATCTTAAAACCTTTGTAGTAATCATTGCCTAAAGTGAAATGTTGAAGTGGAACACATACTGCTCGAGAAAACACCAATGGAGTAAAATGATAACCGGAAATTTAAGTGACAAATAAATCAAGCTTCAAGGACGTTACAAGAAGCTTGCATTACCATTGGAACAATGGTCTGCTACAGTGTGCCTCTATGATTAACTTATAATTAAAGATGGTTCTTTTTTTGCTGAAAAAGAATCTTTTATTTTTGTTATATGTATTTCAGGTTATGTGAACCATACATCGTTCAAAATTCATTTAGATGTAACCCAAAACTTGTTTCTGTATCACTTTTTGGATAAGCGTGCATTTTCTAATTCTTTCATCAATGCTGATGTTTAGGGGCTGTTTACACGGAAGCCCGTTTGCAGGGCTAGCCCTTCAAATTTTTTTTGTTTGTTTGAAGCGGGTTGCCCTGCAAACGGGCTGACCTCTTTTTCATGCAAATCAAGCGGGAACATTTAAGCGTGAGAAAGAAAGATTAGCGAATTTTAATCCGATCAAAATCTGTGTATTTGTAACGAGGCTAGCCTGGCTCGCCTGTGAACTTTTTCGGATATTGTACCCAAGATACCGACAAGCGCGCCAGCCCTCCTGTCCTTACAAACAAAAATTCTAAATTCCTTTTAAATTACCACAAGGCGAGATCTCGGTTAAAAGGCTAGCCCTGCAAACGGGCAGGCTCGGCTTCCATATAAACAGCCCCTTGATAGCTCCGTTGGAAGGCCGTAACTATAGATCTTACTCATAAAATATAAATAAAATATAGGGCTCTTCCCCAGCGAGTTGTAATGGAGCTTTTGCGTCGTTAAATGTCTTCAATGAACATCAGATTTTAGTACATTTGTTTTCCTCCTTTATTAAACTTAAATGAGGTTTACCTACGCTCTGGCAGAACAATTTTTAAGCAGTATGTATGTAATCCAAAGAGATTACATACACAATTACAAGATTAAGTGCATCGAAAGTACAGCTGATAATAATGCTAAGAAATCTTTTATTTTGAACTTTATAATGTTTACGATAAACTGCTTACACAAATGTTTTTCTCAGAGAAATGTCTCAGCATAACCAAAGCATTTCTAACCAAGAGAAAACATATGAATCCTTTGGCAAGTTTTTAGGTCTAACATTGTATGGTAACTTGTGTTGAGTGAGGCTTTAGGTATAATAAAAATGCAAAACATTTTTCTCATCTATTATAGAACACTATTTTTCAGAATTCAAAAAAATAGAATCTGTTTGACTGTAAGTTTAGACTACAGAAAATATAAACAATCGTTAATTATCCATATTCTCTGCCACTCTGTCCCGCCACTGCTAACTTTAACAGGAATTAGATATGCTACACAAAACGGAATAACTAAACCTAATGTATAGATTGCGTAATACTTTTATCTTTAAGTAACGTCTCTTTTATGTTCATTTCAATTTTAACGTGTTGGATATTCAGACATAGCCTTGGTGATAAACTAAGTATCTAGTTACTAAGCCAGTTATAAAAGTGAACATCACATGAGTTATTACTCATGCCCACTGCAATTAAGCAGCAAAATAAAAGGTTTCTTAAAAATGGGAATTAAGGATAATTAATTAAGGATTACAGACATTTGAAAAAAATTAACAAGGCAAATTTAATCCACCGTAGTATACCACTCAAACAAGGAGGTGTTTGTTTCAGTACTGAGAAAAGGTTATTCTCCTGCACAGTTAGCAGTTGTGTTTTCCCCAATTGATTTTAAGTATAAATACCCTTGTGCCCAACTCTTACAAATATCAAGCGATGTCATTTGAGTTTAGAGAAGTAGCTCGACCACAGATCAAAAACAGATCACAAAATGTTTCAATCCACCAACGATGATATCGCAACTAACTGTAAGTTTAAAAAATAAGCAATTAATTATATATGCTTTGAAGGAATGAAAACTGGCATGAATAACGTGTTTTGCTTTTTAAGCAGCGGCTTTAGCCAGCTGTCTATTGGAATAGGGTTTCGTCGTCGTTATCATTATAATTATTAGCATTCACACATGCAATCCGCCTTTCGCAGTTTTCTGATCATATGGTAATTAAGGAGTAAAAATAATAAAAGCATGTCTGTCAACATTTTAGCTAATATTTTTGTAATGTCAATGTATGCATGGAATTATATTTTTACTAGCAATTGGCAAACACCATGGGAAAAGCTTTAAGTCATTCCCTCGATATTCGTTGTGGTACTTCTTGCTGGACTTGCTTGAAAAGAATGATTCTAGTCACCTCGTCATGTGGACTAACAAGGAGAACTTGGAATTTCGTTTGGTGAACCCAAAAGAGTTGTCCGATCTGTGGGGTCAACTCAACGGAAAGGGCAACATGACCTATGCGAAATTATCACGAGCTCTAAGATATTACTACGGCAAAGGAGTCCTGGAGAAGGTAAGCAACATTTCAGAAGATGGAGGACGTCAGAACAGTGGATATTTTTAAGTTTAAAGCTGGGTGCTCATAAGTAAATTTGGAGCACAAGTTTAGATAAGTTGAGATAAGGTAAAGCTGGAAAAAGAGGCTTTTAAGTAAATTGTGTTTCGGCTGAACGTAGGTTTTTCAGTTTATTTCGATATTTCGTGTTTTACAAGTAGTCATCTAGGGTAAGACAATGTTTGTAGTTACTTTAATAACTTTTGAGGGATAACTTCGATGCAATTACCTGCAACGAACATTTCTTCAATAATGCATCTACCGAAAATACTAAATCACCGAAAGTCATAATAATAGACAGAAGATTAAGGTGCATTAGTGTTTTTGTTAAGTTAAGTTTATGAGTGAGGACATCATTATACACGATTTTTTTTTATAAGCAACATGTGCGATGGAGAGCCAAAATAAAAAACAACACAGGGGGGTTTAGAACCCAAGTATGTTTCTGTTGAAAAGTTATTTTGATTTGTATACCTGTTCTTTTAGAAGGCCTTGCTTTTCCTGTCGACGAACTTGATTCATTTCTTTCTCGTTCTTGAGAAGGGTTTGAATTTCCTTTTTGTCCACCATCACCTTTTCTCTCATCTTTGCTCGCCTCTGGCCTTTCTTTAGACTTGTTGCCTATACATAAAAAATAAATTGTAATTTGAAATGCCTCTTTCTACTGTATCTTGATGAAACAAAATAAAGACGAAAATATTAGCGTGCACGTGCCATACCTTTTTTCTGCTTGTTCATCTTTGTGACGTTACCGAAGCTTCCTGTCAATCTTGCTGAAGAATGATGTTGAAAGTGTGTGGGCCACATTTTTGATTTTTGGTCAATTGTATTATTAACCAATTATAGCTCGACTTTACATTACCCCAACGAAGAAAATTGAAAGTATTTGAACATGATTTATTTGAGTAGACCAATCACAATTTCCCCAGGAAAGAAAAAAAATAGGCATGATCAATTCAATATTTTAATTAGCGACCAATCAAATAACTTTAAAATTTGAAGAAAGGATGATATGAACGTGACACACAGCACGCCATTCCCTTCACACGTGAAGAAGATCTATTTTCTAAAGCGGGAAATACACTATGAGTTTTGACGCATGTGTCAAGACTCATAGTGTATTTTAAGAAAACTTGTGAGTTTTTCGGTGTTGTGTCGAAACTCGTGTGTCAAAAACTCATAGTGTATTTCCCGCTTAACAAACCCTGTCACATATTGCCTGTGATTCTTTGTTTTTTAATGACAATGCTGTGTATCAGGGTAAGTTTCCCGATTTTCTCAACGTGACTTAGCGACAATAATCGTGAATTTTAATTTCGACGAAAACCGACCGCAACACAATGCATTTGTACAAGAACTTTTATACGTAATATTGGCTGAATCTCAGTGTTCTCCGTTGCACGACATTCTTTTTTAAAATTTTTGTAAAACTACAGCATTTGGTCGAATTTTATAGTATACTTTACACAACGCAAGTAGTTAGCCTAAATGCTCAAAACGCCTCCTAAGGGGCTGTTTATATGAGAGGCGGGACGGGACGTTTGCCGGGACGGGACGAAAAACGGGATCCCGCGCCTCCATTGAAGTTTTCATAAAAAATCTCGTGTTTATATGAAAAAAACTATCCCGGGACAAAAACGTCCCGTCCCGGTTAGGCGAGATCTCGCTTTGTCAAACCGGGATACCGCTTGAAGCGGGACGTTTTTCATCATATAAACACACCGTCCCGGGACGTTTTATAATGTTTTAAATGCGATTGCTGTCTCGTCCCCCGGCAAAGCTTCCGCTAAATGTTTTCTCATGTAAAGGCGGGATAAAGCCATCCCATTTTTCGTCCCGTCCCGGCAAACGTCCCGTCCCGCCTCTCATGTAAACAGCCCCTAAGTCCTAAGTCATAACTAAGCCTAATTTACACTTGCCAATTTAATTCAAATCTACATTGATAACAGTATAACTTTAGGTCTAGAGGAAGGGTAATAAAGTTTTCCGCGGAATTTCACATGAACAGGTTTAGATCTATTTGTTTTGTGTATTGCGAGCGGAAATGCTGCTACCGTTTTGTGCCATATGGCTCTTGTTTATTATATGACAAACAAGATGTTTTTCTGACAATAAGTACTTGCATATGCTATAACAAGAGTGTTAGAATAAAAGCAGTAAAGAAATCAGGACATATTTATCATATGAAACAGAAATAAGAGGCCAAATTGCAAGTAATAACCCTTTACTCTGTAACAGATTAAACTGGCATATAAATTAACACCAGAATGCTATATGGCTCTTGAAATAAAACTACTACTGATATGATAATTTTCTTAAAAGGGATGATGTAGAAAAACACGCGTTTGTTTGAAAAAGAATGTAGAAATAACTACATGAAAGCAAACATGAAGTCGAACAAATAACTCCCTTTTTCGAACTAGATATTTGATAGCCTCAATGCACAGAGACAGTGTATAGTTAACAAACATGAAGGTAATAATAAGTTTGAACTTGTAACGAAGAAATAAAATGGATGACGTAGAACCTATTGGAAATAGAATATTGTAAGGGAGGATCGTCAAACTCATGTGACGCAAAAACAAAAACGTCAAATTCAATCCGATTAATTAAATTAATTAGGACTGGAAATAAAAATCATTATTTTGATTCATATTATCCGGCATTATAAGCGTTCACAACAAGTGTTTATACAGTGTGTCAAACTTGAATGTAAATAACTTTTTATTTGTTGTTGTAATTTAGCTTTATTTTTATATCACTCGATTTGAAATTTTCTTAAAAAGGCAGAGAAGAAGTATCAATTTTTATTAACGATTTGCACTATAACTTTATAAAAGTTCATTAACACTATACTAATGACGAAGCTTGATTACATCGCTCTTATTGTTTTACAGCGCTAAGTCCATACAAATGCTTTATTAATTTTATCTTTGCACTGAGATCGATTAAAAAATATCGACATGGATATTTAAAAAAAGCCATTTCGTGAGCATTTAAACGATTAAAGTTGCTTGCTTGAAAATTATTGCACAAATAACTGTTATTGTTTAAATAAATCATTTCTTTTCATTCACCAGTTAATGGACTTTTATAAAGTTAATAGTGCGAATCCTTGACAAAAATTGATTTTTCTTCTTCCCTGACTATTTCCACATTTCGAAACTTTAAATGTTTGAAAGGGTTACAAAATTTCCTATCGAGTGGTATAAAAATCAAGTTTTATTACAACAAGAAATAAAAAGTTATTGTCATTCAAAGTTTGATGACTTTTTTTTGAAGGACACACTGTATCTAAACCCGGTAACGTACTATTTTTAAAGGCCGGTTCCCACTGGACGACGAATTTGGTTGCTAAAGCGATGAAAATTTCATCGCCCAAAATCCGTCGAGTATGTGTTCTCACATACATACCATCGCTTTCAGTAAGAAATCTAAAAAATAGATTTGATCAATGCTAACCAATAACTGATCAATAATTGAACGAAACATTGTTATTGACCAATTTAAAGAATGCCTTTCTCCTCAAGTTTTGTTTGCTTGTTCTTGATTGACGCTTTAAACATTTTTCATTCAGGTACTGAACAAGCCTTTCCACTATCGCTTCGTAAAATCAGCAAGAACAAAGTTTGCGATGGAGAAAAAATTTGAAACAAATTACCAGAAATCGGAAGAGTCAGAAAGTGAGACACGGGAAAAGTTGTGATCCAGCGTTGGAAAGATTGACCGGTTTGATTAACGAGATACAATGTAGTGTGCCTAGCTTTGCTGATTTCTTGTAAACATCAGAATGACGAAATTTTACATATTCTATATAACAACACCACAAACAGTTTTTCATGCAAATCATCTCCTTGAGAACCAAGTAGCAAAATACGTGAATGGTTCACACCAGCAGTAAATGATGGAATGCAATTAATGGAGTCGCTATCCGGTGATGAAAACCTTTTCTGTTTGAAGGTGTTACAGATTCTCAGACAACATCTTTGCTTGAACAAAACTGTTCCTACAATTGATGACCTTCCAGAAAATTCCTAATCTGAATGAGTTTGTCTCTATTCATGAAATTAGTACATATATGGTGGAAAATCCCCTGCTTTGTAAGGTCAAACAGCCACAAGCATAAGAAATATGTCAAAAAAGAACTTAGAATGTAGAAGCACAGATTTCACTGAAGAGCAACAGGATTTTCCTTGACTTACTAATGGAGGTTTTCTTAACGTGACATTTTCCTACTGCATTTTGTTTTTAGTCCACGACATTAATTTTGTTATATTGTATAATATTCACGGTTATTTTTGGAAATTTTAAAGGTTTCGGTAAATCTGTCTCTTGAAAATTTAAAATTTAAAATGAGAGGTTTCAAATAATATTTAGTTAAGGCTATTTGCCTTATAAGTCTGATTCACGCTTATTCAGTAAAACAGAAAGACGTTGAATCTGAATGAAGATGCAAATTGCCCACAAGTTGTTTTCAGTATGAAAAAATAGTAATAATAAACTGAACATAACCGAACAAAATGAAAATTGCTTGTGGTATTTGCGGTGGATTTGATGTGGGTCATTGATTGATTGATTGATTGATTTAAATAATATTCATACAGAGGATTAGAAGCCAGTTAAAAATTAAACTGCTATCTTGCTCCTGTCGATACAAAATAAAAATGTAATAAGCTAGAAAACATTTGCATTTGGGAAAAGTGTTAAAATGCTAGGATAACATGTAAAGTAAAATAGAAATGGTCATTAGCTCAAAGCTTGTAGATGTAAAATTAGATTCGAAATTTGTCTTTATAAACTTTGCAGTTTAAAAATTATTTCTGCTTATCTGTTCAATCGTTATAAATAACGGGCCGTATAATATGATCAGTTCTGATTTATTCAAAGTTCTTACTTCTGCAGTTGTAGTTTTGTGCGACTGACGTGAAAAAGGCTGTAGTGAAACGAGTGATGCAGGTGCAGGAGGTAAAGTTGGATGTGTGTTATGCTGTTGTATATGTGTATTCCCTATGTGTATGTGCTTCTACTGATTGTAACAACGATGGCAACAATACATCCTTCGGTGCTGGTGTTTGAGGTAAGATGCGTCTCGTTTTTGTTGTTTTGTTGTTTGTTTTGTTGCGTGGCGCTGCCTTTCTGTTTGTCGGTGCTTTGCTGTATATGTTGTTGTGACAAAATAACAGTTGTTAGGGTGTTAATGTGTTTTGAAAGTCCTTTGTAGGGGATTGTATTATAGTTGTTAGGACTGCTGTTGGTGTTGGGGTGAATGTTGATTTGTGTGAAGGTGGATTGTAAATGCTGGATGATGATATCTGTGTATTCTTGGATGTATCCATACTTGTCTATAAGTAAAAAGGAATTACATTATTTATTTTACATTTATGACGTGTTTGTAAAGCGTTCATTAGTCCTCAATAATGTTGCCGTCTTGCATGCTTCTTGTTCTTATTATAATGTTTATATAGTTGCTTATTCCATAGTAATAGTAACGTTGTGCGCTTTTTTGTGGTATAGTTGTTGCATATCCATTAGATTTGATAATAGCGAACTTATTTTTATCGTACGCATATGAACCAACATAAAAGCTTCATCATCTTACTTCTTGTGTGTCTTAGAAGGTCATTTGTATATGTTGGGGCCAGAAGTGAAATGGAATAAAAGGGTCACCATTGAAGTTGAAAATCATCCAAAATAAAGGATTAAACTACAGACTAAGAAGAAAGAAGTACCTGAATGAAAGATGATTTCTTTTCACAAATCTCCACAACCATCCACGGCCTGCAACAAAGAATCTTTCAATGCTTTATTTTCTCCACACGTCTCTGCAAATTTGAACATAATAAACTTATGAGAAACACAAAGCATACTACTACGCTTTCTATTTTTTTTTCTTTATAGTATTATTTTTTCATAATACATCAACTTTTTTCCGTACATTAAGACTTATACGCAATAATAATGTGCGTGGCAATATCGGCACACGGTTTATTTAAAAAAAAGGAAATTACTTCTCAATTGACGTCAGGATATCCGTCAATTTTCGAATGTTCATTTTTGCTTCTCAGGGCACACTTCAGCTTTTAGCCCGTTTTACTGAATGGTTTCCAGATGGGACATTCAAGTTATGCCCAGAACTTTTTTTCAAATATAGCTGCTTGATTCATGAATTGATTAGCAATAAAGTGATACCATATGTATTCGGACTTTCACCGGCGAAGACTGAACTTACATACACCCAATTTTTTACTGTGGGATGTAAATCTGTAATACCGTAATGCTTCGATTAAACGCTCCCCTCGAGTAGAAGCCCCCCCTTTTCAGGAGATTTTTAAATAAACGCCCCCCTCTATTAGACGCCCCCCTCGAATAGACGCCCCTCTCTAGAGAGGGGCGTCTATTAGAGACACACTAAGGCATGTAGAACTACTACATTGCATTGTTTCAGCTTCAATGAGCTTTGCTTCAAGCCCAAATGGAAAATTGAATTGACGGGAGCTTACATGAAAATCCCTTTGATATAGCGGGGACGAGGTTGTGATTGCTGCTGCCCCCGAACTTAACATGATCGAGGAAGATGATATTGACGATGATCTTGAAGTTTAATTTTGTATATTTTTATATTTTGTATATTTTTTTATTTAATTTATATTTACGAAAAAGAAGAGTTTCACAAAAATTCAATAGACGCCCCCTCTTTTAAACGCCCCCCTCGAATAGACGCCCCCCTAAAAATTCAAAAAATTTAATAAACGCCCGGGCGTCTAATTGAAGCATTACGGTAAGTATACACCTTTCCCGTAATTGATTGCGCAATACTTTTTACCATACTCCGCCTCGTTTTCGCAAAGGTTGATATGGTAACAGAATGGCACGGAACTCATTTCAGTAATGAGCAATTAGTGTAATGATTGTGACAGTGTTAATGATTGAGCACGAGAGATTCGGTTGTCATGGTATAGCATATTGAAAACGAGGTAGAGCATGATAAAAATATTGCGCAATCAATTACGGGAAAGGTGTATTGGCCCAACCGGGATTTTATTGAATTTCAAGAAATCAGCAATAAACTAAGTTGTCATGGCTGGATTGAAAAACAGATTATGAAGAATTGACCTTATGTCCACGAATGGTGGACGAATGGTAGCAACACTTTGTCGCTCAGAATCTCCGATATTCACCATTAGGAATTCGTAATTTGCGTTGCAAACAACAAGAAGAACTATGCCGTGTTTTTCTTATAGTTAAAGTATCCAATACCACCTACATGAGGTGCTTGCATGACTACATGCTTCCTATCAATTGCTCTGACTACTGCGTGAGGAAAATTCCACAACTTCTCAAATTCATTTGCAACTGCTTCTAGTACAGCAGACAAGTGCTTATAACAAGTAGTTCCGGTCTTTGGATGCAGCGTTTAATACAGTTCCATAGAGGGCGCCGTATTACAAAATCAATACTGTAAAAACACACTTTATATATAGCAATGTTTAATTTTCCTAAAAAACGTTACAAAAGATTGTGTGGAAATGTTTTTATACATATGTTCACGTCAAAGAATATCAAACAGGCGGCGTTATTTGCAAATGTTTGCTTATAAGTGTGGCGTTTATCAGAGGGGGCTGAGTTTCAAACTATGCGCGTTTAAATTATACACCGTCGATAAACACATTTTTAAACGCGGTGTTTAATATAACCGCGCATAGTTTGAAACTCAGCGTATAGAATATAAACGCGCAGTGTGAACAAAATAAGAGCACTCATTTTGTGAACATTTTTTCGTAAACGCGGTGTATATAGACGGTGTATATGTTATGAGGAATATAATAAATTGGGAATTTTTCATATTCCCCGCCTATTAGAATAATAACCCTAAGTAACCCTGACCCTAACTGTCGATATTTCTCATTTCTTGGCAAAGGGTATTGACCGTATTCCTTTCTTCCTTTGAATATATCACAAAAGTTTATATAA